>JAEKIV010000343.1:0-56716 GCA_016801325.1 Hypholoma fasciculare
GCCCGTAAGCGAATGAACTCGTGTTCACAGCGAGGCAGGACATGAGTGCGCACAAAATTGTGCGCCCTCGGGCTTCCAAAGCCAACTTGAACTCCTTCCGCCATCTTCAGCTCACGATACCCGGTGCACTTCCATCCCCGAGCACCCACCGGTCTCGCATTCGACTGTTTATTGGATTACCGGTGCGTGTTTTGCTCAGTTCGACGAGCTGCTGCTTATCGTTGAGATCCGACGTACAGCAGAATATCACACCATAACAGAGGCCTATTATCTCGCGGAGCCTGTACTGCTTTGTATCTGCACCCCATCCCCAACGGCGGCAACACCGAATAACCAACGCATCCGTGTATGTTCCCCGCAGGCGATTTCAACTTGGTCGTCGCTGGTCTCGCGACGTTTGCTGCTACTGTCGGATACGCCTGTTCACGGCGTCTTAGCTTCTCTTCCACAAACCGGCACGTTTACTTTTGCATCGAGACATGTAAACGCTGACCAGAGACTCCACAGACCTGCTTCCGAGCACCCACTTGCCAGCACATCGATATTAAGCGATTCCAATACCATGCTGGTCGATCACGATAGCAAAACTGCGCCCGAGGACATAATCTCGTCACCAGAAGTGTCCCAATTGGACATGGACCACGACTCACCCCACGCTCTGCGGAGTGACTACGCCGCGACCTCGAGCTCTGCTGCCCCCGCCCCCGCGTCAACCCCTACCCGTAGGGAGTCCTTGAAGCGAAAAGCACCCCATGACGGGTTTGACGAACCGAATAAAGTGTGTGGGATGTTTTTCATTTCTCAGTGCCGCCCATTAAATCTAATACGTTCGCGGATACTAGGAGTCGGATAAGTTGGGATACCCTCATGTTAGTTCCGTTCCGATTGTCCTCGAGGCAGACCCGCTGATCACATTCGCTCAAACCTGCCAAATCACTGGTGTGATCTACGCTGTCGCAAACATAGAACCTAGCCAACATATACCCAAATAAGCGCAGCAGGACGCCGTCGTCTGACTCAATACAATCTGAAGTGCGCCGCCCAACGATATGTACTTTCCAAATGGGTTTGCTGACCCTACCTAAAGCCATCTTCGGGACAGCCCAGCCCTGAGTCGACACTGGACAGCACTGTCCAGCCATCCGCTACCTCTGAGGATGTGGAAATTGTGAGTACATCTCCGATCATTGCAATGATGAAGTTATTCGGATTCTGAGCCGTCATTATCCAGCCCATGATTGAATCAGACCCACAACCCATCCCACCTGCTCTCAGCAAGGCTGCGGAAGCTATCATCAATGCTGCTATTAATGCTGCTACACCAGCGACCGAGCCTCCACTTTCCCCATCGCCACCGCCTGAGCCAGAAGCAGAAGCCGCGTCGATCACTATGCGCAGTCAGACGCCGGTTCCTTCAGCAGTACGTATTATCTGTACACTCTCGGTGCCCCTGTAACACATAAATTTAGACCTCAGAAAATCCGGCACTGCTACCTGCTCAGACAGTCCCGCTTCCAGAAGCAACGGAAAGCCCCAGTCATTCCGCTGTGCCACCTACCGAACCCAAGCTTACTTCTCCGATACCGGCCATCGAGAGCAACGCCACCCCGACCCCTATGACCCCAAAGCCAATAGTACGTATTGCCATTCTCCAAACGACCAACATATTCAGCTTCAACGATGTAGGCCCATCCTGGCTTTGGCGCGTTCGCAAACCGCGACGCCTTCTCGCTCTCGCGGCCTACAACGCCAAGCGCGCTTGGTTCCAAGTCCTTCACTGTGCGTCCCCTCATAGTTCTCCGCCTCCTGCTACTGATCTCGCGTCCTTCTAATGGAATAACAGACACCATCCTCAAACCCCTTCGCCGCATTTGCGAGCTCCGCGTCCCCCTTCGCTGCCGCGGCGCTGAGCAAGCCCGCCTCGCCGTCGCCTTTCTCTGCGTCGTCGTCGTTCTTTGCGAAGAGCAGCGGTAGCAACGCCGCCATAGGCGCCATCGGGTGCGCCGGTCGCAGTTTCTTCACGGTGGACCCAAAGGCGCGCCCGGTATGGGGCACGCTCGCTGGTGCAGATCTAAAGACGCACCAGAACGAGCTGGGCGAGGCGGCTCTGGCGCCAGGAGGCATACTTGCGTTGGAGAAGCCCGCAGAGCCCGCCGAGGAAGTAGTCGCGGACGAGGCGGCACCGACGGAGACGGACGCAGAGCGCGAGGAGCGCGAACGAGTAGAGAGAGAGCGACTGGCGGCGCGCGAGCGGGAGGAGGAGGAAGTGCGCGAGCAGGAGAAGCGCGAGAAGAAGGAGCGCAGAGAGCGCAAGCGCAAAGAACGTGAGGTCGGCCATGCGATCGTGGAGGCTACCGCGACTACGGCGCACCCCAAGGACAAGTACACTCGTGCGTATCATCGTTTATGCCTTTCTTGCCGTGGCTCACTCCCACTACGCAGCCGTTACTGGTGAGGAAGGCGAGGACGTCGAGCTCGAGCAAAAGGGCGTTAGACTGTTCATCAAGCGCGGGGACAAGCCGTTCTCTGAGGCGATCCCTGGTCATATCAAGCTACTCGCGAATCGCGCGACGCTGGAAGAGCGCATCCGTGCGTATCCTCTTGTTTGTGCGAACGTGACTATACTGACCATTTAATGCAGTGTTCCGGCGTGAGCCCCTCTGGAAGGTGTCTATGAACGTACGCGTCCAGCCGACTGTGCGCGCTACGTATGTGCCGCAAGAACACGTCCTGCGCTTTATCCTGAAAGAAATGGTCCCCGAGGAAGGCACCGACACACTCAAGCAAGAAGTCGCTATCTATGTTGTCAAGGTGAGCAGCTATATATCCGTTTACATCACGACGCATTGACGAATACGTGTCCATCCTTTAGCCTGGAAGGTCGTGTTCGAAGCAAGACTTCAAAGAATTCGCTGAGAGTCTCCTCGAAAGCTCGCAATTCAACCCCGATGCAGCGAAAAAACCACAGCTGGCATAAAGCTACGCCACCTCCGCCATGTATTTTATTCTAGCTCCCTTTCTTAGCGAGCCAGAGTTGCTTGACTATTGATCACCACGATGCTGCGATGCATCAGCTATCATCGATTTTCCATTGTCACGGATACTCCGCCTCACCTTCGATCTCCAGTTTGGAGGTGTATAGAGAGGCCTTGGAGCTCACGCGGCAGCTATTGTGGCCCTCAGCTGTCGATACCCCCTGGGCGATAATACCCGTTGTAAAACTCGAAACGTCCCTATCTCACTTGTGCCACTGTCAACTCCAACCTTTCAACTCTCATTGACCCCCGATCTCTACAAACATCTCTTTGCTTATCCCTTGCCGCACTGTACCGTGTATTCTCCCCTCTCCAATGCTCAGATACGCTGGTCGTATTCCATCAATGTACTTCACCGCACGATCATTTATCCTGGTCTCGACTTCCCTTACACTTATGACTCCAAGCCGATTCTCCACCACTCAATACCATGAAGCATGATCTTACGCCATACCCGCATTATTTAGGCTAGCATCTACTGGTTTTTATTATTTCATTTGTAACTTCACACCGACATAATGCCGATGCAACTGGCGCATTCGCTGGTAAAGTGTATTCTTGGATGCCTCTTTCAACCCTCGGATCAGTGCGACTGAACACCTGTCGAAGATCAACCGACAGATAATGTCCGCGATCGGGACGTCATTATGATCATTCAGTTCTTTGAACATATCATTGCCATGTTAAACAAGTAATCCGATCTCGATGACCTCAAGATGTGATAGTGTTTGCTTCTTCTATCAACCTTCTGGCGGTGTCTGAGCGAGGCAATATCAAACATTGGAAATGATTCTTGTGGCTAAAATATTAGACCGTCAGTTGAGTATGTCTCATGCAGAAAAACGAAGTACTGACGTTATAATCCCCGAATCATAGAAGTCGCCTTTTATTTCTATCTCATTTCCACCTTCATCCTTTGCTTTAGAAAAGGTGAATGTTGCCAGAATCGACGCGATTGTCAACCACATCTGAGAAGTAGGTCAATCATCACTTGGAACAGACAGGCGGGAACTTGTTCAACGGGACATACGGAAGTACTGGCTAGATGCTTCCCAACGCAGACTCTAAGGTCTCCGTCAGTCTATAGCTCGTATTCTAGGCCCCAAAGAAGTAAAGGACTAACCGTCGTCCAAAGCCGTAGGTTAGTATACGATCATCGTCATTCAACTGCCCATCAGCGTCCAGGAATCTCTCGGGTTTGAAGGCATGCGGATCCTGGTACTTCTTCTCGTCGTGAGCCATCGCCCTACGGCTTAATGTTATTGGAATCAATGATGACAGCAAAAAAAATCTTGCCAGATATTCGCAAATATATTGGTTCCTAATCAGCGAGAAGTTCAGTGTAAGCATTCAGAGCTATTTGCCCTGTCATCAAAACTAATCACCTTTTGGAATATAATACCCCTTATACATATCATCTTCAGCAGCTCTGTGGACGAGCCCCAGCATTGTTGGCGGTCTCCAGCGGAGCACCTCTCGATAGATAGCCTCGATAAAGGGCAAGTGGGGACGGTCCTCGAAACCGGGAAGGCGATCCGTGTCAATGACGGAATCTAATTCCATCTGAGCTCTTATTTGGACCTCAGGATGCGTAGCCAAAAGATAGAAAAGCGTCGATGTAGCAGATATCGTGGTATCGGATGCGCCTAGAATTCAAAGGAGACTTCTTAAACATACAGGTAACTCAAGCGAAGGAAGGCGAATGCATAACATACCACTGTAAACCGTGAAAGCTAAGCCCCCCACAACTTCTTCGTCTTCCTTGTACCCACTCTCTCCTTCGATATATTTAGCAATCATGGACGGCAAGGCCGTTCCCTCTTTCTTCAATGGATATTAGCAATGCCTAGGAAACCTATTGCAAAAACTCACCAGCTGCTTCTTCACGGTTTCCATCGGCGAAAGCCTGAGCATGTCAGCCAACTTCTTTGTTTCTTTAGCCATTCTCTGAGCGACTGCTCCTGGGATCCAGGGTGGGATGTGTCGCAAAAACGGCAGGACGTTAATGAGAGTATAACCTGGCTGAAGCAGCTTCAACGCCATGATAGCGCTCTCTTCTGCAGCCACAATAAATGGATCGTCGAGCGACTCGAGGTCGTGCCCGTACATGATTGACATTGGAATAGACATAGAAAGCCTGTACGTCAGATAATCAGGACTGAGTACCAGTGACTAGTAGTTGCAAGATTTAGCACTGACATTTTGTTATGATAATCGAAGCGCTCGGGCGTGTCGAGTAGTCCTTGCAGCATCCTGTGGACTTTCTCAAGTTGTATCGGATAATATTGAACCATTGCATCTTGACGGAGATTTTGCTGTGCGACTCTCCTATGTCTACGCCACTCATCTCCCAAGGGCATGAATGCCATGTTGCTCTCCCATCCCATCCTAAAAAAAGAGGTATCAATAATCAAAGCAATTGTAGTGGGTCTGATTGTATTCACAGTTTGATCACGGGGGCAATTGGGCGATCTGAATATCTGCTTGCGCGTTTCTCAAAGAGCTCCTCTGCATCTTTGAAGGAGTTGAGGATCATCAAATGACTCCCTAGCGCCGTGGCGTGAAGGATGTCGGCTACATCAACAAGCAAGCGTCTCACGTCAACTCACAACATTCACTGAAAATAAGGGTTTAAACGCACAGTTGTATCGCCTCCCCCACTCCGCGTAAGTGTATGCAGCATCGCTGCTCGGTAAATCGTACAGGTTTCCAACGATAAATCGGGGCTCAGGACCAGGGGGGAATGGGCCGTGCTTGACGTTCGCAAACCAGGTGTTGACGATATGCCGCAAGATAAGTGCCGAGATAGCAAGGACGAATAATGGGATAAACGATGCAGAGAGGTTGCCTACAGTCTCGTACATAGCGTCTCGTTGGTACATGTGCTTCAAGTTGGGGTTCTCAACATTACTTGTACCCAGATAGAAGCGCAATTATATTTTAGTGCCCTTAGTCCAACGATCCATACCCGAAATTCTCATGCAGCCACAATTTTCCTCAGGCTGTCGTCAGCAGCGGAATATCAGAGGACATGTCCAATATATATAAAATGACGGCAGACCAATCGAGAACCGAATAAATTAATGGAGCATGATTACATTTATATATTTCTATTCCAGTTTCAATGGTGGTTACATTCTACCTGGCCTGTAACTTATCTTGAGCAGATAGATTCATTGCATTCCGATTCTCTTGGACATATTATGCATACCCAGATAGCCAATCTACCAAAAGATCTCTTTTCGTAAGACTGAGGAGCGCGAGCGGGCACAGGGACGAAAGGCCATTTGCCGACCATTTTTACTATTTCGGCTGGTTTGGGAATCGAAATGCAGAATGAAGATGTACCTATTCACCCAGTGTACGTACCCGTTCATCACGCGAATCGCAGAAATAGACAGCTCTTGCCGTCATGAGTAGGAAGTAGTCTCACGAGCGTCATTGAGTAGAGTCACGAGCATACTGCCTGGCCAGAAGCGCACCGATTAACAAACACTCAACGGCAACCCACGTATGTGTTTCCGATAACACTCTCTACTAGATAATGGGGAAAGTGCAGCAGGGCAAATATATCCTTGTCAGTATGGTCGTTGGACGTTGAATTGGGTTTTTAAGAGGGAGTTTGCATATCTTTAGGGATCCCTGAAATAGTGGTGAGTGGTGTGAGCATAATCAACGCCGTGTCGAATTCAGCCCACCATACGAGGATGGTGACTAGGGGTGACTGGGCAGACCTGGACTGGGTGGGCTGGCCAGGGCAACTGGTCGCGTCCGAAAACTGGCGTCGGAGCCGGCATCGATGACGAAACTACGGGAGGTTATTTGCCGCGTGACTGTTGAGAAACCAGTGAAACGCAGGACATACTGTGGGTGAAAGCATACTTAAAGACTGATCGTAATTAAACAGCAGCTTGACACTACAGACCCGGCATGTGTGGTGGTTGGTACCTAGAGATGAGTTACACCAACTATAGCTTTTGTAATAGTCTTCTGCCTCGATAAGAGACGGGATATTGAGCGACCGTCATGCGTGTTTATGAGGAGCCGTCCGAATAAGAGAGAAGCCAACGTAATAACTAAAAATAAACGCAGTAAAAAGGACTCGAATTCAGGACCATCTGCCGCAT
The DNA here is from genome assembly GCA_016801325.1 of Hypholoma fasciculare. Lineage (NCBI taxonomy): Eukaryota > Fungi > Basidiomycota > Agaricomycetes > Agaricales > Strophariaceae > Hypholoma > Hypholoma fasciculare. Next base: position 7,163 of record JAEKIV010000343.1, read on the forward strand.
AGGGGACAGAAACGGGGGTGCTCAAAGGGTGTTGCAAGCATGGAACTTGAATGTTTTCAAAGGCCTCAAGCTCAAGGCCGGGAAAGGCAATGGTCGTGTAAAGATAGTCGCTGGAACTGATAAAGTTAAGCGCCAGGTACAGAGGTGGCATGATCCCAGCATGATCCCATCGAATCTATCCAATAAAGTTGACGGTCATTAACAAACGCAAAATGAATTGGTAAGACACAGGAGAATACTGACGGGTTAAAATCGGTGTTCTGACTATCAGTGCGGTGTTCGCAATGGTAATTTTTGAGAGCTAGCAGTCGATAGGAGCCAGCAGCCAGGATGCGCGACAGGAGAACAAAGCAATAACACGAGCATGTAGAAGTAGGTGGTCTTGTAGTGTGGGAGATATCCAAGTCCCCAATGCAAATTGAAGGCCAAGCAGATCGCGTACATAACCGTGTGATGGTATGTGAACTTGAGAAAGGGAAATTTTCGAGTAGAGGGTGGTGGCGGCAGAGACCGAACAGAACCAGAAGTCCCGCAAGCCAGAGCAGATAGAAGTAAGTCTTTTTCTGAACGAAATGCCAATGGCGTCGACAGAAGTATAGATGATGTGAAAACAGAGATATTTGGAGCTGCAGAAGGATCGGAGGACTCCGCCCGAGCATGTAACCTTAAGCGGTACAGTCTGAAGCGGGCAGCAACAAGTCCGTACGTTGTATCCCTAGAATCCCAGAAGATAAGTTCATGTTGAGTCCAGCGAAGCCTGGGAGCAAAGGTCCTGATGGTATGGGTAGAAGACGACTGAAACTGCCAGCGGGGACAATATAAAATTCGGATCATTCCGGAAATTTACGCACGGACCATTGGACACGACCAGCACCACATCAACACTTGCTCATTCAAACATCTTTCACCATCTGAGTACTCAGCACCGAGTCTCTGCCTCATAATCTCCTCTTTGATCTGGGACTTTCAGCCACCATTATTGAATGACGAGTATATTCACGTCTGCCAGTCGCTCTACGCACGTGTGCGTGTCGCAATGTCTCAGGTGCTTTACTTATCTCTGCCGAACGTACATACAAACGCGTATCCCCTGAAAGTGACCTAGACATCGTTCTCACTGGCAGCAAACGTTCGCCGCGCTATACCCTTGAAGCCAGGATGCGGTCATAAAATCCCCCTGGCCCGTATATTTGAGCCGTGTCATGGCTGTATGCGGGGAAACTTTCCTGCACAAAGCCGTTGGGCGTCATGAATATCCCGCAGCACGGCGAAGACGTGGCGCGTCGGCACACTTAACCTGACGCTTTGTGGCGAATTATTCGATAACGCCTGGACAGTCCCTCAGATATCCAATCCAAAGAATGGACTCAGTGCCGATCGACGCGTACTTGCCTTCGCCGAGGTCCAGAATGCTCAAATTGTATCTGGTTACTCGATTTTCTATGCGCAGTGAAGGCTGCACGTATTCCAATGTGAGAAACTCAGGATTCTTCTCTAACCTTAAACTTTCTGCCCAAAGTTGCTCTGGACAATAAATATAAAATACGGCCTCGCACGCAGTCTCAGATTATCTCCTTATCTCCCTTGCCCCCCTCACTATTTAGCGACCTCATACTATTCGAGAACGGGTCTCATGTCTCAAACTGTGTCTTCGAGGATCCTACCCGGTACGCAAAAAGCTCTTCACATCTCGAGTACGCTGATGGGAAAGAATATCAGATTGCTGGGGTCATCGTGGGGTAAGTTAAACATAGTATAAGTATATCTTCTTTCTTGAATTAACGCTCCCAAGGCCTCGTCGCGGTTTCCAGAAAATACCCTTGCCAGTTTCGAAGCTGCCATTCGGGACGGCGCCGAGGGCATTGAAAGCGGTGTGTGGCCCTGGTGCAACGTCTACTAGATGTATCTACTTACGGTGTCATCCAACGCAGACGTACATGTCTCGGCAGACGAGGTAATCATCATGATACACGATTCCTGTAGGCCCATTTTCCTACTTCGTGTTAATTGTGTAGTCATCCTCCGGAATCTGCTTCCGGGTTCCTGCACAGCCCTCGACCGCGTCACGGACTATTCAGGTACGTACGCCTCTTCGTGGCATTTTGATATTTATTAATTGCAGATGCCAATGGATGTGTATAGGAAAAATCAAAGAGCGAAACTGGTATGGAGAGAATGGCATGGAGCACGCCCGGACGAAGAAAGTACCCCAGCAGGCAATACCTACCTTTGCACAGACAATAGACCTCCTTATGAAGGTAACATTTCGCAATATTTAAATATATCCTGCGCGACACTGACAAAACTTCCTACAGCCCGAAAATCAGCACGTAAAACTCAATCTCGATGTCAAGGCGGACAACAACCCCGACCGCCTATTCGTGCTCATGCGCGATATTATCTCGAAGCACGCGGACTACGAGACACTCCTTGCGCCCCGCATCCTCATCGGCCTTTGGCACCCGCGGTTCATTGCCCCAGCGAAGATGCAGCTCCCGCACTGTAAGCTGTCGTACATCGGAAACTGTACAGATCTCGCGCGCAAGTACTTCTGGGCGGACTGCGACACGTTCTCGATGTCATTCGGAACGCTTACGACCTGCGAAGGACGAAAGTGCGTATCCCGTACACTCATTTAAAATAAGAGTGTGGGCACGGTTGTGTGATTCGTGCTGAGGCTTTGACAACACAGGTTCATGGCGGAGTGTAAGAGCGGCAGGAAGCGTCTGATGGTGTGGACGGTGAACCACCCCGACCACATGATGGAGGTGCGTTTTCGTTCCGAATATCTCTCCATATCATGAGTATATCGGGTACCTAGGCAGTACGGTGGGGAGTGAACGTGATCATCACAGACGTGACGAGGACCTGGCTCGAGTTGCGCTCAGCATTACAAAGTGCGTTGGGCCTTCCAGCTTTCCGGGCATTCGATAACGTTTTGTTATAATCTATCTATAGCTGACTATGAGAAGGTTGGCTCGCAATACGGGCGCAGTTTCCTGTGGACAACATTCCACTTCTACGCACCGTTCCACTTTCTCAAGAAATACGTGCTTGCCTTGCGTCTGGTCAAGCTGGCTGGCCCGTTCGATTTCGGCGCCGATGTGGTGAAAACGGGAAATGCGTAAATCAATGGGCGGCGACGAGAGGTATACTGGACGGCTGACGCTCTGGCTTTGTTTTTTATCACCTCATTATGCAAGCACAAATCATTCGACTACTGTACATTATCAATGGTATGGAATTCCTCCAATAGCTTCGCCACGACGGCCCTCCAGGACTCATCGATCTAGCCTGCTTCTGGCTCGCCATGGAATTGGCTGTTGCGTGGTTGCTCAAGCAGTGCCCTGCTCCTGTATCAGTCTTCTTGCAGACTCCGAGCGAGGTGTTATTTTGCACTTGAAAGGAACCTTGTGGCTAGAAATCGAAAGACGTGCTCAGCTCATAAAATGTTGAGTACTATCTCTAATGGGGTACTGACGTTATAAGCCCAGAGTCATAGAAGTCGTCCTTTATCTCGATTTCATTTCCATTTTTGTCTTTTGCTTTGGAGAAGGTGAATGTTGCCAAGATGGACGCTATTGTTAACCACATCTGCGAAGAGGGCCGAGAAGTTTGTGAAAAAGCTTTACGAGCGGAACCCAACCATGAGTCGGTCCACGCCACGCATAAGACGTACCGAGGTACTGGCCAAATGCTTTCCAACACAAATCCTAATAGCTTCATCAGCTTTGTGCTTATACTTTATAGAAATGCTATAAACTGACCGACGTCCGAAGCCATAGCTCAGATTGCGATCATCATTATTCAGATTTCCATCAGCATCTAAAAACCTCTCGGGCTTGAATTCATACGGGTTCTGGTATTTATTTTCGTCGTGAGTCATTGCCCTAGCATACCATGTTGTGAGCCTACTATTTCAATGAATGAAATAAAAGGAGATGGTATTACCAGATATTTGCAATGACCATAGTGCCTAAGCAAGTTCCTCAATATGAAGATATAATGCCAACTCAACCCATCACTTACCTTTCGGAATAAAATACCCTCGGTACAGGTCATCTTTGGAATTAGTGTGGAAGAGCCCAAGCATTGTGGGTGGCCTCCATCGTAACAGCTCTCGATATATAGCTTCGATGTAGGGCAATCTCGGGCGATCTTCAAAGCCCGGAAGGCGACCCGTTCCAATGACGGAATCTAGCTCTGTCTGTGCTCTTATTTGGACCTCGGAATGGGTAGCCAGAAGGTAGAAAAGCGTAGACGTTGCAGATATTGTCGTATCAGAGGCACCTAAGATATATGTCTTAAAAAAATTCTGAATGATTTCTAGTGCACGGAGAAAAAGTACGCACCGCTGTAAACTGTGAAACCCAAGCTTCCTAATATTTCTTCATATTCCTTGTCCTCGTGTTCTCTAGCGTTGATATATCGAGCAATTACAGACTGTGAAGCCATTCCTTTTTTCTGTAATTATAATTTCGATCCATGACATACCTGCATGACACTTTGGAATGTACTCACTAATTGCTTTTTCATGGTCTCCAACGGGGAGAATTGTAGCACATCGGACATTTTATGTACCTCTTTTACCATCCTCTGAGAAATTGCTCCAGGAATCCATGATGGAATATGTCGCAAAAATGGGAGAATATTGATGAGGGTATAGCCTGGCTGAATGAGCTTCAAACCCATCGTCATCATTTCTTCCGCTGTAACGATGAATGGATCATCAAGCGACTCGAGATCGTGGCCATACATAATTGACATTGGGATTGACATCGAGAGCCTGATAAGACGGTAAGTTCCAAACTGATCGAAAATCCGAAGATGAACACACATCTTGTTGTGGTAATCAAAGCGCTCAGGAGTGTCAAGTAACCCTTGTAATAACCTATGGACTTTCTTGAGCTGGATTGGATAGTATTGAGATATAGCGCTTTGACGGAAAACTTGCTGAGCGATTCGTCGGTGCCTACGCCATTTATCGCCCGTAGACATAGTGGGAATCGCGTTGTCCCATCCCATCCTGCATTTATCAGATCATTAAAAGCAATCTCACTAATCTTATCTCAGGTACTCACATTTTAATAATTGGGAAGACTGGTCTATCCGAATAAATACTTGCGCGTCTTTCAAGCAACTCTTGAGCATCCTCAAGTGAGTTGAGAATTAAAAAGTGGTTCCCTAGAACGCTGGTGTAAAGTATGTCGGCTAAATTCGCAAACGGTTCCTCTTCTGGTGTTATAAACAGAAAATGAAGGATGTATCTCACAGTTATACCGCTTTTCCCACTTCATGTAGTGAATGGCGGCGTTACTTTTCGGGATATCATACATGTTTCCGACCAAAAATAGGGGCTTGGGACCCGGAGAAAACGGCGCGTGCTTGAGTCCTGCGGCCCAATTTTTGACGGCTCGGTGCATGAAAATAATGGTGACCAAGAAAAGGGAACTGAATACCAGAACGGCGGTCGCATCAAGGCTCCGAGTCTGCAAAACTTCCATCGCAGTGGTGGGGAGTGCCATGTAGACTTGGTTCCAACAGCCGAATCAAATTTGAGTACATGGGTACATATGAATGTACGCAGATTTAAGTATACCGCTCCAATGGCTCGCCAGGTACTTATTCTCGAAGTCCTATTCAAGGAGTCCTATTTTGAGCTGCAGTGTGCGCCTAGATCGGAGTCACCGGACTGTTAATAATATCAAACTCCACTCTAATTTTTGTTCGGCAAGCCGGCAGCCTTGCATTCGTCAACACTCTCGTCAGTACGCTACTTCAACTTGAACGCTACTTCCGCCCTCTTCTCGTCTCCGAACATTATGACGCACTCAGCTTTCTATCGCTGCCTTACTGGTCACCCAATGCAATATCCCATAAACAAGCCACATGCGACGCCCAACGCACCGGCACACTGCGAAAAATAGGGCGCTCACCGGTCACCAAGCAGATTACCTATCCGTCCTGTGACCTGGGGGGATTTGGAAACGTACCTGGCAGTGCCTACGATAGCGGCGAGATTTTATGGGTGGTCTGTTCTGGAAGTGCGTGGGCCCAGCATCGCCTTGCTAGAGTTCGTGTTCCAGCATATCCTCTGATTCGGACATATGGGCTTGACCGGTCCCCTATGTGGGCTATCTTGAACTGCCACAAGTGCACCTCTTGATCTTGTTTCGCATGTGCTGCCCTCTTGCAACGCTATACATATGCACTGGAAAGCGCAGCATAACGCAGACCTGCATATTATGAACGTTGGTTTGAACAGCGCCGCAACGGCAGCCGCTTTATCCTGAAACTCACAGCTGCCGTCGCGCTGACAATATGTGTGCTTTGTCAACGTTTCAACAGATGTCACTGGAGGCTGTCAGCTGCTCAAGCGCTTATTACTGCATTCACTTTCTTGTGGTGGGGTCGCATAACTCGACAGAGCAGGCTGCTCAATTCAGTCCAGTCTATCTCTCGGGATGTTGTGGGAAGCTCTGTATTCGATCGTCATTCTGCCAATATGTTGCTCTTGATCAATCGCAAAAACCCTTTCACCACGAAGAAGTAATTGAAATCAAGCAGATACCGTCACCTGCATGGCCGTCATGATTAAGCGGCGATTATACGCCAATGTAAGTTCCGCTGCCCGGGGCTGCATATGATTATCGCGCAATTGATTTATGAAACAGCCATCGACATGTTCAATATCTCCTCTGCTGTACGCTACTCTGAACTGCTCATAGGCGCGCCACGGATTGCGTGTCTACGTCTCAACGATGCAAACTCTCGTCTTTCATACGTGAATTGTCGACTAACAAGGCGCATGAGCAAGGTGCGGGGTGATTTATTATCTCACCATTACTTGCGGAGGCTATGACATTGACTGATGCTGGCACTGATATCGAGACTGTAAAATACCTTGGAAAAGGTCTGACGGAAAGCGCAGATTAAGGATACACAAATTCTTTATTGTAACTGGTGGTGGTACATGAATGGGCGGCTTTGTGGTTCTAACTATCGAGACGGTAACCTACGTGCACAACACAGGCTGAGTGGCATGTAAAATTGACGGAGTTCTTCGAAACAAAGCAGAAAATTCTTGGGAGGAAAAGTGAGTGTATCAACCCTACCCGGAAACCGTATCGATGTATTTTTTGACGGCGGCCTGTACAGCGACCCAGTTATTGATAATAGGCTGACGTAAAGAATTCAGTACAGCAGGGCCTGTCGGCCCGTTCAAGACATTGTAGAAGGTATCCAAAGTAGTCAAAGCTGTGGTAATTTCAGCCCAGGTGAGTGAGATAGATGATAAGCTGTCAGCGATGCCGGTGACGTATGGGAGCAAGCTAGGGAAACAATGAAGTAAGTCCACTTTTGCCCATACTATGGTTGGCACTGCAGCACTTACCCTTGAAGGCGAGCTTTAGTATTCTCGGCGTTAGTGACGGCGGCCCTCAAGTCATTGATGGCTATCGTGATCTGAAAATCATATTATTTCAATACGATTGAAAAGGGAAGAGATGCGATGGAGGAACCTTTGACGCCGAGATAGCCTCGTAAACTGCAAGTGCACCGAGCGCACCTGGTTGAAATCAGTCAGAAAATATCTTTGCCTGTACAGTTTGATTTAGATTTACCTCCGATTCCAAGAGCAATCAACATCCCGACTCCGGGCAAGAAAACGGCCGCAGTAAACGCAATGAAGGCACCGAAGGCAGCAAGACAAGCGTAGAGGGTCATCTTCTTCTGTTGTTCAGTGAGTTCATCGATGCTGTTATTGAATCTATTAAAAGAAGATCAGCAAAGAATTGGAATATAGATTTGGCTGCGCTCACGTCGTAATATTCTGGTCGCACTCAGCTATCAGCTTCTTCACCAAGTTCACGACGTTGTCCCAGTCGTTCTTGACCTGAGTACTGAAACAAATGGTCTTCAATTATTGAAACCTCGATGGTAACTCATAAAAACTCACGAGCGTTTGGATAGGTCATTTGCCTTTTCCTTGTAGTCCGCGACAACCGGTAGGTTAGTGGCAAGGAACACGCTCATCGCGATATCAGTTCCTTGAGCTTGCTCATCCGGAACAACGAGTGGGAGAAGAGCAGCCTGTAATGAAGCGTACGACCCTAAGTCGCGCGCAACAGGGAGTGTGTCCTGTTGCAATTTGAGGTAGTCGTTTCGGTAGTAATTCATGACGTTATACAAGTTTGAGTCCGATCCATCGACGGGGCTGGTGCATTTGTATTGGTCAAGGTATGGCTGCTGGAGAAGAGTCTAAAATACGACAATTGTCAGTTAACGGACAAAGTTCTACAGTACAGCACATTTACTCACATCAAACTGATCGATTACGGCACCGGTGCTGTCAGCCAGTTCCTCGAGTCTTTTTTGGGTATCGTCCGGAGGCCTGCGAACAGTAAAATTAAACACCTTTGTCCTAAGATCAAGACAGTAGAGTGTGCGTACCCAAGCACCCCTTTAACAACTTGCTCGTCGCTGCTGCTAATGTAAGGATTAGAACTCTTGTGGACGAAAGACCGATATGAAGCAAGCAGGCTTACTTGGAAGCGGCCAGCGCAAATGCAGGCGGGCTTGATGCTGTAGCGGTGTGGAGAACATCGCACCCGTGAGCGGCCGCCAGTTTATGCAAACGAATTTCGTTGTCGGTACAAGGAACCTTGGGAATGGCATTGAATTTGGCAGACAGGGCTTGATGAGAGGCAACGGCGCCGGTGGCTTTAGCGGCGGCGGTCTGTTGAAGAGCGTCGATGTAACTCTTGGCATCCGCCGCGACTTTCGCCCATGCCGACTTGAGCAGCGTGGCCAGGGGGTCAGCCACCGAGTTCGTGTCCTCAGAGACGCTACCCATCCGCTTAGCCACATCGTCCCAGACATCCAAAAGACTCTGCGAGCTAACGCTGACTGTCTTCAGACCGGAACTCAGAGCAACGAATCTAGTCTTGAGATCTTGGGAGCGAGTGCGAAGACCCTTGAGGCTGGTGATGATCCTCTGGAGACGGACTTGGTCGTCGAAGAGAGACTTGAACGAACCCGCAACAGTGCTGATAGTGACGCCCAGAATAGCTGCGATTTGCACATCGGAGTCTTCGGCAGTAGCCGCGAGCTTGTACAGCGTCTACAAAAAATCGATATGAATGGCACATAGAATTTCGATGAAGTTGACGACTGACCTTCAAGATTTCCCACAGGGTAGAAACAATGTTCTTGTTGGCGAGCGCAGCGCTCTGGGCTTGAATCTCATCGTCAAGTTTTGCGAGCGCTTGGTTCAAACCGGCAATGCGGTTGTCGACAGAGGCAATATAGGTAGTGAACTAAATGTATCATAAATGTCAAATTAGTCGAGTTATTTCACCATAGCGGGCATCTCAGCACTCACATCGGCGAAGAATTTAAGATTGGCCTCGGATTGAGCCCGAGCGTGATCTGCGTACTCTTGGGCCACAGGTTGCAAAGTCAAGACGAGTAGTTGAACACTCAAGGCATCTACAAGCGCAGAGAATGTCGCATCATAGCCGATGACCTTGCGAGCCAGGTCGATGTCGATGTTGGACAATTCCGAGAATCGCTTGTTTCCGTCGGTGACGAGCGACAGTAAATTGGCCTTGGAAGCGTCGTCGATTTCGATGGACTCAAGATGAGGGAACACAAGGAGGTCGTTGAAAGCGCGACGAACAGAGAGATAGTCAGGAGCAAAGCTAGTGATCGAGTCAAGCTTTTTGCCTGGGCCGAGAGCGTCAACGATATCCGACATGTTGTAAGAGGGTTACTGAGCTGAGCTGGGAGGTAAAAAAACGACTTTGGGGTTGATCTTTAGGATGAGAATTGGTCGTATTTAAGCCAATAAAAAATCATCCTTTTGAAAAATTTTACACGTATATTTCTCTGCTCGATTCAGTGTTATCCTTCGCGCTCGTTCTTTTGTTCTATTTTTGGGCTCACTCCTCCACCGCTCCGAATTTAGCTCCGAATCATTTGACATGAACATCTACATAATATTCTGAACGGTGGCGTAGGTTATCAGTGTCGGCAAGATAAAAATCAGCTGTATGTGTCTCATAATCATTGTATCTAGTAGTCGACTTGCTCTTGCGAAGCATAGATGATGGCACCAGTACGGCATTCTGAGGCTCTTGTGTATGTTTGGAGAGCATAATCATCATCGATAATCGGCTATATGTCGACCTCGGATTCCATTTGACCTGCCAGGCTTGACAATGCGTACACGCAAGAGGTAGCACTATTTTCATTTCCGTCGCCTTCTCAGATACCACTGAGACGAAGGAACACGCGCTATACCGCATGATTTTCATGGAAGCATCGATTGGGATAACATAGATGCAAACAACTTGGATCAATCACTTCGGATACATCGATACAAGTCATATGGGGTCAGGCGATTCTGGCCCGTGTCTAGTTGCTGTCAAATTCTAATGAAATATGGCACGCCATAAGTCCGGGTTACGCCCAAGGTACCTTTTTTACAGGATTTGCTAAAATGCAGAAGTGCTTTCGAATTTTATGCTCATTTTAAAAACTACTGAAGACCGAGGGGCAAAATAGATCGAGAATTAAATCAATTTTCACTTTCGAATTCCATTTAATTTCGTTCCAATCTACCTTCGAAGCATGCGCTCCGATTTTTTACGCTGTAAAAGATTGTCATCGGAGGAATTCTTTCCCGTCGTAGGCGAAAAAGCTATCCACCTTTCACTGTGGGACTCGGATAATTGCAGACCCGTCTCTTCTCTTAGGTACCGTAAGACACGTCTTTTTCTATTGTCAAAAGCTGGCCCATGACCGCCGAGGTCTTTCTGTCTGAGTAGCAAACTGACAAACGACGCCCCAGAAATGTACGCTTAGGCAGCTAAATTAAGAATGACACCAACACGTACGACGAAGTCGAGCTTCAAGAACACTCTTTTTCTTTCCATAAGGAACCCTGAAAATTCATTCCTTCAGGCGCTATTTCTGGCGTGCAAAGATCATTAAGTCTTATCGATTAACATGCGCGAGAGGTGGGTAGTGCGAAGAGGATAATAAGAATGGAATAATCATCAGCCAAAATCCGAGTATAAAAGATACGTCGATGGTCCTGATTTTCAACCTCCAAAACGCCCTCTAAATTCACAATGACAACAAACTCGAACTTCGATTATACCTCCTTGCTGCCAGGTGGACTTGAGTCGACGTTGCAGACGTTGACCAAGGTTTACCAGACCAACTCAGACCAACTCAATAACGCGTATCTGTACACCGTATTGCCCGGTGTCTACACAAGCGCTCGTATGTTGTACCGAATAATGTCCCCTATACTGTTTTTAATTCCGTCTCGTCTAAACAGCCAACATTGTTCGTGCGAAGGATATTCAATTTCAAGTCGCGTTTCGGTCGTTCCCGTCCCTTCGCAACTTCATTTCCTACGCCAACTTGATCACCTCTCTCGTTCCTGGCATTCCCGATAGGGATACTCTGGTATCTATTCTCCTCCCCGAGGCCTTGGGATGGCAGCAATTGGTCGTCTCCGATCTTGCTGCATTGAATAGGGTGAGACCTACAAAAATGGAATAACACTGCAGAATCAAGTATACTGATCAAAATTTCAGGAATATACCGATATTTTCGAGTCTTACCTACCTACCCTGAAGCCCATCTTGTCGAACTTGCAAAAATTCCTGACCGAGTTGAGCACTGTCGACAAATCCAATCCCCCTGCGTGGTTTCATCAGACATTGTTCGACACTCTCCGGCCGATCCTCTCCTTTGCTAGCTTCCGCGATGGCGTCGTTGGCGAATCTTCGCTCGCTGGTATACTTGGTCTTCCCATTGCTACGGTCAACACCCCTTTGAACAGGGTCTTGTTCCCTCTCTTTCCCCCCAATCCGAATCCAAAGGTTGTGATCGGGAAGGCTGTTCAAGAGAACCTCGTAGATGCTATACAGGCGTACTCCACCGTCATCGGTAGTCTCACCCCGCTGTTCTCTACCTTCGAAGACACTTGCGTATGCCTTGCAGCGGAGCAGGCCGCTATTGTCCCGCGCATCAAGGACAACTCTCCTGGAGAGCCGCCTGCGACTGCTTCAGACTGTATCGCTGCTTGGAATGGTGTCAGCGACGCGGCAAACGGTTTCATTAATCTGTTATCTGGAGGAGGATCAGCTTCCGCATCCACTGCATCGACGAAATCTGTTCAACTAGCTGCTACACGCACTGCATCAGTGGCTCCTGGGGACGTGACTGCGGCTTTTGGTCCTCCGTCCGATGCTTCCACTACATTACCCGAAATGAGTGCGACAACGGGACAGATCGTCGAGAACTTCAACAAGATACTCTCCCTGCCATTTGTTGAGTACGTCTCGTGAATTAAATGGTTGTTAATCGTCCGTCTAATTTAAACATACAGCGACCTGAAAGTCAAAGATAAGAACGAATCCGAGACATCCGTCTATACAGTCATGGTCGACTGCAAGAGACAGTACGAAGCACTTCAGGGAAGAACAGTCGAGATTGTGAGAGACCTCAACGCATACAGCCTACTGCAAAAGGTACGTTCATTGATTTCGAGCTAAATTATTCTGGGAAACTATCCAACTCACTGTTTTCCACAGGCACTTTTGCCCCTCGTCAACACTAGTGGTGGGCTAACCCTCGATGAATTCTTGCAGACGAATCTGCCCCTGGTCATGGTTCGTTTGCATTAACGACTTCGATCATCCCCAAACCTGATTATATTCACTTTTCAGAAATACGGAAAAGATGCCAAGAAGATTGCCGCCGATACTCAGGCGTTGCTGCAGGAATTTGAGGAGTGGCTGGACGTCCTCAATAAAAACGTAGACGAGGTCAGCGGAGAGGTCGCATTGCCTCCTCGATAGTCACTAATTTACGATTTTTTTTTCGATAGATCAATAGGTCCATTGAAGCGAACCAGGCCGCCCTGGACCAGGCGCAGAAGGATTACGATTCCGCCAAAGCTGGCGCAATTATCCAAGGCATCCTTGGTGCTGCGTTTACCGCTGTCGCTATTGCAGCTCTCGCCTTTGGGCAAGGCACACTTGCAGTCGGCTTGGGTATGACCGCTGGAACGAACTTCGTAATGATGATCAACGACGCCGTAAAAGCTGGAAAGCTTTCTGTGTGAGTCTACCACTTTCATCGCGAAGGAACAGATGTATTGACTTGAAATACTTCTTTCCAGCGTCATCGGCAACCTGAAGAACATTATTGCGAACTCGGAGAAGACCCGCGACCAATTGAAGATTGTCATCCCACTGTTCCGTAACATCATTGATCTTATGGGCACTGTTCACACGATATGGGAAACGATTTCGACCACCTTGACAGACGTTCAGGATACGTATGAGTTGTGGTAAGAGCAGTCTATTGATTTTTTCGCGGAAGGTCAATGATCGATTGGTGCTATAGGAATAACCCTGCATTCTTCACGCCAGACTCTATCAAGGGCGCGTTGAACGACTGGAAAGAGGTCAACGTTCAGTGCGAGAAGTACATCTCTATCGTCGCTGGGCAGTCCTTCTCTATCGCTCGAACATTCAAACTCACGCAAAATAATGCACGCACCACGATATCTGAATCTGCGGATGACCCCCCACCTCCTTACGAAATTGCAGTTTTGCCTGGATACGAGAAGTTACTTAGCCAGCCTCTCACGGTGGAGGAGCAGGTGGGGAGAGCTAGAGCCATGGCGAAAGCCAGCGACGTCAACAGCCTGGTCGCCGCCCTTTCGCCGCCCTCTCTGACTTTAGGCTCTAACCGTTCCCAGTTAAACGATGCCGCAAATTCATACCGCCAAATTTCCTCGCTTCTCACGTAAGTGAAATAGTTCAAAGTGGCCTCAATTACTAACTCCGTTTTCAGCGGCGTATACAACGATTCGGCGAACGACGCGACTCGACTGGCCAATACAATCACGAATAACTTGATCCCATCGTTGAACCAGGCGATAAACTTCTATATCAAGTTCGCGAACGGCCAGGAAGATCCATTTTCGAAAGGGACCTCTCAACAGGCGATGAACGGTATGATTGCGGAGAGATGGCAGGAGCTTAACGATGGCAGCAATCTTGCTAAATCAGCGGAAACCGTCTTTATCAACTTCCGTAACGATTCTCAGGCCGCACTTAACTTGGTGAGGCTACCCGATATTTATCTTCTACTATTTTATTGAGAATATTTATTCACAGCTCACTCGCCGTGTCAACGAGTTGAATCAACAAATTGGGGCAAAAGAAGCAGCGCTGCGCGATCTCCAGGCAGACTACGACAAGTGGAGCTGGGTCATTGTAAGAGTCACTTCTTGCTCCCCGCGAACTGGTGATGATTTCGGTATAAATTATTAGTACTGGCCATTTCCCCCCGGCATCGGTAAGTTTTATGGTTAGGATGCACTACCGAAAAATTGATGTGTGCGCGTCCTAGGCGCTATTATCTACGTCATCATCGATTCCATTACTCAAACCACGAACGAGCTCAACAAGTTGAAGAGCGAGATCAGCAAGCTCAACAGCACTCAATCATACGTCTCCGCAGTTCAGAAGATGTCGGCCGATGTCGGACGTACCACAAGCGCTCTCAGTCAAAGTTGGTCCGACCTGACCACGAAGACCAACGACTTGCAAGTTATCGTCGGCGCCGTGGTGATCAACCCTACCATCGAAGCAGCCGTTCGCCCTGTTGTTCAAGCGCAGTGGAAAACTTTCAGTAACGCGCTGAACCAGTGGTAAATTCGAATAAGTGCTTGCCAATACCTTGACTGCTGAACTTGATTGCCCGCCTTGATGTACCACCACTCGTTTATGCGCAAATGTACAAATGTCTGTGAATGAAAACGACCTTCATTGTTGTTCTTGATCTCTACGTCTTGCTCGATTTCTTTTCGGCCTCAATTTCAATACGCAATGGGCTACTAGATTGAACCATCTCCCAGCGCCGGCAGCGTCTGCTTGATGCAGTTACGGCAGATAGACATATCATTGCGTATCCTGGATATCCAGCCCAACGACATCACGCGAGTAGGATCTGGCTGTCTCGCGTTCACGTTTGTGGGCAAGGAGCCCATCTGAGGGGACATCAGTTTCCGCAAGTAGGCGGAAGCATGCCTGGAGAGTCTAACCGCTGTCTAGATTAGATGTCTAATTAGACCGGAGGGCTTCAGCAAGACTACACCAGGATCGGCGCACTGTTACGCTTGTGCATTTTTTGAAAGTCAACGAGCTCAGTCTCTTACGTTCGATTTCAACCAGATCGTCATATCATCCTCGTTTTATGTCGATATTAGAGGTGAGCACATGGTAGCAGTAGTGATGGCGCCGAGGATAAGCTAAGTTGACATTGACAGTACCCGAAGTTTTGCTCCTATAGCTCTCCGTTGCGCCAGATCAGATTTATAACCGAAGGTGTGCACCGAGGCGAGATGAAGGAGTATGGCAGGGATTGAATGGGGAGAAGGTGGTCCGGATTTCGAGTTGAAGGATCAGTTTAACACAGTTGTCAGAGCCAGCAGGACATGGCTGCCATGTGAGCTGGTGGCCATGTATAGAAACGAGAGAGCACCCTATACCCGAACTTCCATTCATCGATGTGTTTGTTGATCATGCCCGCGCGGCGCGAGCACGCACGAAGCGTCCACGGTAGTTTGATACAGAGCTCCGTCAACTATAGTCGCTCTCCGTTGCCATTGCACCATTGTCAACGAATCCAGTGAAGCCAGCGAACACCTGAAACTTGAACTAGACGATGAATGAAGATAGCGAGCTTTAGGAAAGGCATGGCTCAATGCCTGGGTCGTTTCGCAGTCGAGACGGATACATGGGTTCATTGGCAGGATGGGGTGTCAAGCAAGAAGCTCCTGCTCGTAACGATGGGCAGCAGAGCGCTGATGGTAGTGTGATCAGAGATGTGTCGAACTACGAGACGGTCCGGCGTCGAACAAGAAGTACCGGAATTCTCCGATCTTGAAGAATGAGCCCAGAATACTTAAACGCTGTCACACTGCTCACACACTTGCTAGCAGAAATTTCAAGGATAATTTGTTTCTCAGAAAACTAGATAGAGAATATTAAATCAAAGAAATGTAACCCAACAATAGCGTCCTGATATACATAGTAGTGATAGAAAGAGAGATGAACAAAGAATTACTCCGTATACTTCAGTAGCGCCCACACGACGCCCAGGGTGAGTATCATCACCACCCCGAACGCAGCGCCCACATACATAAACAGCTCGCCCTTGCCGATTTCCAGCGGCTGTACTGCTGATTTCGTCGCCGTGCCGTTAGCAGCCCCCACGCGCAGCTCCTCGATGCGCTTCTTCGACGCCAGTGATGAGTCAAGCTGCTGCTGGCGGATGACAACCTGTCCACGGGGGTCGCTGGGGTCGACGGCCTGCGTGCCCGTGTGCCCGAGCTGTATGAACGACGGGTAATTGTGCTCGCACCACGACTCGATCTACAGAGCGAATGTAAGTCATCTGAGAAGCTGAAAGGCGGGGACAGCGTACTTTGCCGCATGCGATAGATATCCGAATGAAGTTAGGGTCGGACGGGACAGCTTTGGCGTGTATTTTGCGCGCGTATTCGCGGAAGATGAGGCCGACTTCCCGGGGATTCGTTGCTCGCATGATGAGCTGCAGAGAATAAGAAACTGGGTCGAATCATAGAGGATGGGGACATACCGTAGCAGCCTCCGCTTTGCGAATCTTGATATTTCGTTGGAACATTTGCGTATTCATAAAGCATAGCTCCAAAGTTGCGATGGCCATGGCGGCGGGGATGGCGCAGAAGTTGAATACGCTCTGGTTGTGCAGCATGCGCAGGTAGTCTAGCGAGTCGACTGCATGCCTCAACGCATCGAGTACCATCCCACTCTGAACCTGTGTCGCGCGTTGCACCGTGTCCGGATCAGTCCCCGTCATTTGCCACATCTCTGTGAACCCATACTTCGCATCTCCCCATATCTCCCGCGGCCAGAAAAAGCGCTTGTCGTCGACGTCCTCCCGGAAGTCACGGATGATGTTGGTCTTTTGCAGAAGCAGTCCCATGGAGTTGCTTAGCTCGAGTTGCGTGCCTACATAGGATGCCTCTTTGCCAGAGGCAGCGAACAGCCGCGAAAGACCTTCACCGACCAGCCCCGCGACATAATGGCAGTACAGGTCGTATTCGGACACCTTTTCGAGGTAGATAGAGCCGGTGGTAGCTGCCTTGTGGGCGTAGTCGGCCATCCCAGTTTCCATCTTGCGGGTGATATCAATGATGATATTTTTGTACCTAGCAAGGAAGTAGCGTCAACCAAGAGTAAGAGGATTCAGGTTAGGTCAATGAAAGTGGAGAATAAAGGGGTATGATGATAATCAAACGGTGAAGACATACTCAGGTTGGAGTCGATTCAATTCTTCGACTACTGTGTCGTATTCGACCAATAGCTGCCTGTCCTTTTCGTTAGGGCCACAGCCGTTGTAAGTCCAACCTGGTGTTACAGTGTGGATGTGGAAAGAACGCAGGATTGGTTGTTTGATGTCATCCGGAATCGTCATGTCATCTTCAATCGTGTCTAGTCCGCGAAGGACTAGATAGAATAGGGCAATCTATGAAGGACATGTCAGCACTGAATAAAGAGGGGCCAAGACACGACAGTGCATTCCCGGGAATAGACAACGTGCGACGACAGTAACAAAACTGGCATAGACAAATAGCGCGTCCGTCGTCTACGAACAAATAGGTCCACTTGCGCAGAGTACCACGGAACCTCAAGATGATGGCGAAGAGGTGATATACTTGCGCCAGATCACACCCGTCACTGGTCGCGACACTGTCTTTGATAATTGACATTATATGAACTCACCGTGCGCGCAAGATCCCCCTCAACCTCCTTAATAACGGCTGAGAAACTCCTACTCGTCATGTCGAGAAATTCCCAGCACCGGCGCATGGATTGTCTGTCCCATCCGGATGTAGGGTGCTCCTTCTGCGCGGCAATATCGCGTTTTTGCTCATGGTAGAGGTGGAACTGGATAAGGGTCCTGAATTCAAGAGGATGGGTGAGGAGCAGCGCAATCCAGTTCGTGACGGCCATTGGGAAGTGGTGGGTGGGTGGGAGTAAGCGACTCGGACGACGTGGGCAGTTTAAAAAGGCTCGTACGATTTTGTCGCCCCACATTCGTTCATGTAAAAATAAACACGGTTATACGCCGGATAGTTCGGCCCGCCGTTTTCTTCCCTCGACGTCCACCATGGACCCCCCGCTTTCGCCCCCCGTCCACATTCAGCCTTTTGCTTCAACCCCAATCACAGTAAAAGCGGCCAGAAAACGTTTAGAAACGTTTTTAGAGGACTTCCAGTCGCGAAGCACGTTCGCACAAGGAGACAACGCCGCGGTCACTGTCCAACTTCAAAAATTGGCCGACGCACTCAAAAAGGAACGAAAGCAAAAGGAGGACAAACTCTAAGGAAATCTACGGCGTTAGTATAACGTTGTTACAGAATATGTTAGTGAGTGATTCTCAAGAAATTTTCTTATGGACGAACGTAAAGTTCATGCGGACAGGATTCATTCGAGACAAGTGCCTTGAAGAAGAAATATCACCCGTCTTCCAATCTTGGACCGAAACCCTCATACCCGTTCTACTAGAATATACTGGGAATTTACCTGTGGATATAGTCGAGTGAGCTACTTCATCACGGAGGCCGCCTCAGCGCGATAGCACTACGCAACTCCATTCCGATGTACGTTGCAATATGGAGCTGAACAGTTCTCCGCACAAAACATCATATGTTGACGGTCTTCGTCGTCGGCTATCTTATTTCATCGAAACCCTGCATTTCTGCCAACACGATACCCGGGCTTGATCTGTCGCAGTATGTTCAATGTCGTGGACGAGCCACGACAGGTCACGCTGGGAACTCCTTTGAGAGCAAACGCGCGACTGGGGGAAGTAAATTCAGCTCAAGCAAGATGATAGGCGACTGCTCACCTCTTACGATCCCGAGTAGGGCGCTCCTAGAATGGTCCCAGCAATGGCGGGTGCATCTCTTGTCTTGTTCCCGACTCCTGACTACATGCTACCCTGTTCATCGCGTGTAAGCTATGTGAGCCGGTGCCCCCCGCCGGAAACATGTTCTCGTCTCCTCAATTCCACGCATTAATAGGCACGAGGAAACTTAAATTGAAGTTCGCAATTATGGCCTGAAGATCCGTACGAGATAGTGCATGCATCTCCCTGCGACGTTTTTATTCTTAGACTACAATCATTGAATCAAGGAACGATCTCGGTCGCGGGCGAATTGCGAGCCATCACGCGGATGCGGAAAGCGGTGTTGTCTACCGCAGTAGAGGCTGATAGTTAGGGTTAGCCAGGCACCCACACGAAATGACTCACAAATGACGCCCGGGGAGTATGTAGTGAAATCAGCTGTGCACCGCCTATGCATTGACTGTACAAGTATCCCCAACGCAGGTATTCAATCATCGTATCCGAATCGCATCGGACACCTAACTGCCGGTGGCTCCGAGTGCCAGCGGTGGGACGACAACGCTGGATTACATCGCCTCGATCACAAAGCTGATACTTATCTAGAACAAGAGAAGTGGCTTCGCAATTCTGTTTGAGGACGAAAGAATTTACGGACGAGATCCCAATCAGAGGTCCGGGTCCAATGTGGCTACGAAAGTTATCTCTGGCTCTTGTGTGGCTCGCGAGATTGTAATGATGAATCTCGCTGATTAAAAAAATGGTTTTGAAATGGTACAGTCCTGTAATTATCACCAAATGGTAAGTGATACCCAGTCTGGTGTGAGTAAATATGTTTGATTTAGATCGGCAAAAAAGAGATCTCTCTTCCTCTATAATTTCGTCACCAGGAGAGTAGTACTTGATCTGCTTATTAGCAGGCAATATTAAAGACTTCTAATCCACAATGTTACAGTTCAATGACAACAATCTAATCCGGGTGTGCAACACATTGATTAAGATATTCCTCTCGGATGATTTTTCAACAATTAAAAAGATGGATATTTCTGTTTGATTTCTATAGCAGTTTTGATTGCTGTACGGGTAGACACGATCTTGTCACCATCGCAAAATAGTTCAAGATGGGAGGGATGGGGTAGCATGGAAGGCTGTGATTCTGCGAATATATGTGAGATGCATGTACATGATGCCTCCCCAACGTAGTTAAGCCTGTCCCGCGCTAGCACCCTGCATCATCAGCTTCAACATTTCTGTGAAAGGTCCAGCTCCCCCACTGGGCCCGTAGAACTTCTCCAGCATGCGTTCACTAATCTCCATCTCGGGGTGCGCCCGATCCATCATTATCTTTTCGAAATCGCTGATAGCGTCGCGAATTTGTTTTCTCGACGGCGGCTCAGATTGCGCAAAGAGATTGACAAGGGCCTTGCCGAGGTCGAGTGCATCAGCAAGGGCAAGGTTGACCCCTTCGCCCGAAGGAGCCATAACATGAGCCGCATCACCTATCAAATGGGTAGTTTTAGCTTCATACCGACGTAACAAATTTGGATCTTTATAAGAGGAACTGGGTCGAGAATACTCACCAATAATCGTCACGCCTGTCGTTTCACTTCCGGTCCATTTGAACGCGGGATCAAAAGCATAGATTCGTCGAGGCGTTGCCGTCTCCTCGTCAGAAGCCATGATGAGTTCTTTGTACCTTTCGTCCCAGTCTTCACACAACTTGATCAACCACTGCCTTCTCTTCCCCGCTTCGGGCCAAGGTTCCTCGTTCGAGATTATGGCGTGCGCAGAAATCGCGGCGTAAACTCGGCACCGTCCGCCCGAGTTCATCTGTGGGAATAGACCTTTGCCGTCGTCCAGTGCGATGCATGTACCGTTACCAATCAATGCTTTGAGGCTAGGGGTAAGATTGGAAGGGGAGATTTGAAGGTCGTACATTGTTACACCCGTATATACAGGCTGAGTTAAATGAATGAGCGGCCGCACGCGAGAAAAAGCACCATCCGCTCCGACTAGAAGCGAGGCACGAACGGCGGGTTGGGACTGGAATGAGATCTCGTACGAATCAGGAGACAAGGCTTTGACTTCGGTGACGCGGTGACCCCACTTAACGGTGCCGGGTGCAAGGGAATCAAGGAGAATGTTTCGCAAGTCAGTCCTGTGATATATCATGAGCTACCAAGTCCAAGAAGCCCAGTAGCCAAACTTACCTATCTATTTCTGGCCTCCCCTTTGATCCTCCTCCAGGCTGCAGACCTTCGTTCTCGTCAAACCAGACCTTCCCGGCCTTGTCCATGATCTTCATCGCCTCTGCTGGCCCACTCCGCATTTTCTCGTGAGCTGTTTCCAGCAGCGAGGTGTCTCGCAACGCTTGCAGACCAGTCTCCTCGTGCAAGTCCAGCGTACCGCCCTGATTCCTACCAGCAGATGAGGCTTCGCCTTCGTAGACGATGCATGGTAAACTGTGAAGTTGAAGGTATCGAGCAAGTAGCAAGCCTCCAGGACCGCCGCCTACTATTGTAATTGGATCAACGCGAGAGGGTGAAGGCATGCTGGTGGCGGAAAATAGCAAGATCTGGGCTTAAACTGACAAGCGAGATGTATGAGGTGGAGTAACGGAACGGGTCAGAATGCCTCTGCCCGTTGCGCAAGTCTATATGCCTATTTATATAATTCTCATAGGTTGAAGGCCTGGGCTGTTGTCTGAGCTGCCGGGGGGAGACGCAAAATAACGGCAGAGCGCAGGTGGCGGGCGTGGCTCAGGCGTGGCTTTTTTTACCTGAACAATTTATATTTAAATACGACTCTAGCTCTAATTATGAAAACCATTGAGTGTATCTCCATTTGGTCAAAGCTTGATCTAATTTTTGCAGCCGCCCCTGACGGAGGAAAGCAACCTCAAGCAACTGAAGCTTATGATGAAAAAAATAAAAATAAAAACCGTCTTTCTAATAGCCCTCCAAATTGGAGCCGTTTATATTTCCCAGAAACACACGCTTACCCTTCAAGAAATACCAGTGCAGCCATTTTGCGACCGTTGACGCGGAAAATACCGCCTCATCTGATGCTAGAGACAGCGGGAACTGCCACAGAATACTATCAGTATCATCACCAGCGGATTTTTTAAGCGTTTTCATATCAATGTTTGGTACTAAGATGCGGTGATGTGAACGTATCACGCCTCAGTTTCCAGAAAACACGGCAAGTGGGCAGGGGGAGAGTGAATATATTTCTGTTATATTCACTGGACCTACTGTGCCTTCTAATTCGTGAAACCCCAAGTTCATTGTGGTATGGCACGTCCCCCTACAGAATGTATTGAGTTTAGACACGAAGAAGCTCGCTTGTCTCCAGTAATATATTTTCTCCGCTAATAAAATAAAATTTGACGGAAATTTATTCTCATTATTATGACATACCGGGAGGGCTATTTTCGACGACTCGTGAATGATGCCTCGACACGCGTACGGAGAAAGAATTGCAAGGAAGATTATTATAACTCAAGAATACATGGTCTGCCAAGCATACTAATATGAAGCAGAGGATAAATAATAATAATAAATCTATAGATACACAAAGGTAAAGGGAGCCGTAGAGAAAAGGTCTATGGATATAATCTTGAGGTGATGACTGATAATTTAAGTTATTGCAAGTCGGCGGGCCAATGTCCGTGCCTCTTCTAAATTTGGATGCAGGCCAGCAGCACCCATGGGCGACACTGCCACTCCAGAGTCACGATATGCGCGGCATACAAATTCTGTAACAGATAGAAGGCCGAATACGCCGGCGCCCATCAATCAATGTCTCTTCCACTCAGGAAAAGGATTGTTGCCAGTATTGACGTTTCAAAAAAGCCGCTGTTGAAGGCAGAAATGCTCAGTTGAAGGGTGACGCTGTTGTTCGAGCGTGTGATTCGGGCAATCTCGCCAGCTGCAGAAGTGTCTGTGCCATGAAGCTAATCTCAGATACGAGTCAATATTGTCCAGAAACGGAGGAGGTGTGGCTGAGTACTCACACAGATAGCATTCCCCCGTGGATACCAGGTGTAAGCGCGGCCATTAACAACCATGTTTCGGCGCCTGTGAATTGCGTGTGAGATCAGCGCAGTAAAGAAAATATGCTCAATTTACTTTCTATCCTGGGACAGCCTCAGCCATTGGGAAGTGCGTTGAGGTTCAAGAACACCGAGCGCTTGGATGGTGGGATGGCTGTGCCAATTGATCACTGCAAATGCTTCTCCGGTTCGACGGTGAACGGTTGTGGACGTGGAATTGGTGGTGATAGTAAAATACGGCGCGGTGTTGCTACCGTACACCCTACAATTGAGTATACTGTTGTTGGACATATTGAATGTGAATATCATTGCCGATGGGATGTCTTCCATGGACGGCAGAACGCCGAATGTCGGTGGGACGCTGCCAACTGACGACCAGCCATTGGATTCGCGTGATTCTGGTGAGCCCCAGGCCGACGCAAATGGATTAGTGTACATGGCTGAGAACGAGAGAAGATAAAACTTGTGGAGGAAGTGAATAAGATACTACATCGCGGTCAGTTGAAGCCCTTATTATACTTGAAAGGTAAAATATCGAATCATTAATTGCCACACGCAGCAAGCTATGAGAGAAACCGCTGATGGAATCGAGGTGAGACAGAGTATCGGACACGTGCTGAAGTGTGTCAATGAATGATTGATTCCGAGCGCAAGGCATTTACACTCGCGAAGGACGCCTACGGCATAAAATCACAATGGAGGACTTCTCCACATTACGCCATCTTGCTCTCGCTATAATTATGTGCATCAAAAATTAACCACGCTTAGCCCCTGTCCACCCCGACTGTTGCCCTGGCTGTATGCTGTGTTCGACCTCGATGTATGATGTCTAACAAGATTACCTGAGTACATGCTTTAATCAGTTAAATAAAAAGACTTTCGTTTTCGAGTACAATGACATAGTAGGCGCATCCTAGTATGATATAGCTATAAAACGATTTAGCTCTGCAGAATAAGTTTTTACGTGCTGTTCTGGGTTTCACACAACGGGTAATAGCCAATATTAAGATCGAAGGTCCGAGTACCATAGCCATTCAACCAAAAATGCCGCTATTCTGTGGGATTTCAGGAAGCTGTATCCCTCCGTTGAAATTTCGGAACCGTTGATGGCGTGTGGATACATACTCATAGTATAGCAACGGCACCGATTGCATAGTGTTTCACGCAATTGCGGGTACAAATATCATTTTACAAGCAGACTTTGACAAACTTTAGGCATTGCTTTTAGTATTACACACATCGCGCAGCGCTGAGCTGCGTTAGACTGTGCGCTGCGGTTGTGGGAGCTGGTATGACTTTGATTACAGTCCCGCCGCTACAATTGATCCGGTCGTAGCACCCCCGAACTGCCCGTTCCGGGCATCTTATCTCCTTTTAAGTACTACCGACGGACGGGAATCTGTTCCGTCAGCCGGCCCGAGATCTCTCAACTGAGTTGAGGTTGCACCTGAACGGAAGAGAGTGCTCCATGAGCAATAAGTACAGGGAGATTCCAAATATCGGAGGTGCATGAGGGGTAGTGTATGAGTTTGAGAGCGCCATACGGAACGCTTTCTCTGGCTTTTTTTTGCTCATTCATACAACATCACTGTATTAATATCATCGCGCTTGAATGGTACTAGTATCACATCAAAAGTAGAAAGGAGTGTGCGGGAATTTAGCACTCTTCAAACTACTTCAATGGAATACAGAGCTGCAGATAAGTCCACAGGAGAATCTCCCAAAAATTACGAACGTGGGCTGTTTATTCTAAAAGACAATGACACCATTACCCGCGTAATGATAATCCACAAATGAGCTCGGAAATGACACACCAGACGAACTAAGTTCAACCTTTAACTTAGAAATACATACATTAATTTTGATTCGGTCTCTTGTCTTCATCCTGCTGACTTCAATGTTATATGTAAGATGATCATCGAATATCGGTTACTGCAAATTCCGATGACTCAGATACACCAATGCTCGTGCTTCACGGACGGCTTCAACAAACAAAAATCTCCGAACAGGGCATTGACCATCATTTCTGGTCTGGACAATCATTTATTTGGTTAGCGTAGGTTGAATCCAAACGAATGGTGCAAAATCATTCCAATAGCTTGAATGTCGCGCCCACAGGTGCAATAGGTCCTCAAGGCCACTTAGATAGGTACCGAACTTGAAGTTGATGTTCCATGTATGAGATTGTCACGCAGCCTTTTTTGATGCCGGGAACACGATAATGAGATCCAAGCATGTCGATTACACAGTATTAAATACAATGATCTACTGCATACAAGATACTCCAGCATGAAGTGCAAGAAGTCAAATCCGCACTCAACTCTGCCCCCTGGACCAAGATAGTGACTGCCGTATGCTGCTAAGTGGAATTTATTGAAGCCACGCTTGTTCAAAAATTAATTTTGGAAGATATGAACGCAGCCTAGACGTAATCGTCTTCGCGGCGTTTAAAAAATGACCAAAAAGGGAATTTTCATCGATGTCTATTTATAAGCTCGTGAATTTTCAGGCCATTCGTTCAGGGAAGTACGAGACCTCCGATGCACGAGCTTGTTAGGAGAACACTAGGAGTAAATGAAGGCCCGACATTTACAATTTGCATGCACGCGAAGCCACACAGATCTGGTCCCAAGCATAGCGAGGCAAAGATAGATTTTCATCATAGCCCGACCATAATCACAGTTATAATTAGTACTTGGATGTGGTGATGTCTCGCAGGTTGAGATGCATCGCCTATGATGCATTGATGCATGATACCGCGAAGGGAATCGGAAGGGCGGTACCCGATAGTGCCGCACACGCGCGTCTTCTCGCCGCCCGTGAGCAGATTTAGGTAGTGTACCGCCGAGAAGCAAGCGCCCGTGGGCGAAGCCTCGGAGAACATGTGGGCGTCGAGATCGCGCCTCGCAGGACTGGTGTATGTACAATTCAACAGCGCGTGCAGGGTTTGTGCTCTTTTGTCTGAATACTGGTATGTTATATGGGGACGTCCAGATTTTCGCTACGTGCTGTGGATGTGTTTGTCGCCAGATGCCAATCATCATATTAAGCCACGCGAGTGCTCTAGTTCCCGCTTGAAATTAAATGCGCCGGACTGCGGTCTATTTAGCAATTTTCATTACAGCCAGGGGGACATTCGGTTAAGCTGACTTGTCCCAGCCGTATCGCATTCTCAGAATTTCTTATCAAAATGATGAAGACGAGTATGCCGAACACACTTCAGATAATCCCCATCCACAGGCAGAAGAATGACGCACAGAAGGCAACCACGGTTGAGTATTCCAGTGTTGTTTTCCTAATATAATGTGAGTAAGGTATATGCTTTTTTGACGGTCGAAAGAGATATCGCGTACGAGGGCAGCAGATCATTCGAATGCGGGCGCAGTCTGTGAACTGTAACTTTGTGTCCCACCATCTCCTCTTGCGACGTAACAGAGTCTCACAGAAGTGGCTGTGCGTCTCCGTCAAATCGTTCTTATCGGCGGATTCAAGGACAGTGTCGCACGAAATCTTACAGTATACTCCCGCGTTGAAAGGAAAAGCAACCAGATCCATGCTGTGGGTCCAATACCAGTCCAGTGCAGTTTCAGTATAATTACAGTTCGTATCCATGATCAAACCACCTGGCATAGGCATACCTGAAAGATTGTCTTGGAGATGGTAGAAAAGGCATCAACCAGCGATATTTGAATTTGAGCTATGTAGTGGAATGCAGAGGGTGAGAAACCAGTCAAACCTCAGGCCTTCGCCTTGTGCCCAATGATTATTATTGATGTTACGGCTCTTGGTTCCCCATTTCGCCGCTTAATAATCTCGCCCTACAGCCCTTCCTTAGGCAGACCTGAAAGTACTCAAAATATAAGGTATGTCGAAGGGTACGAAAGCCCAGGGGAACACGAATGACCTTCGACAAACAGGGGCTGTATTATTAGTATGATTAATCATCGACATCGACGATCAAAACTCAAGAGTGTGAAACGGCCCTTGCACAGGATCAACGCTTTGCTTAACATCGGCTTGAATTTGGCTTTGGTCACCTTGCTGGACGGAGGTGAAATTATCACTGCGTAGTAACTAGGTTTGGGCAAAAGTTAAACACGGCATGATGTATCGGAACCGTGCACGTATAAGTATATCTCTAACGCGACGGCTAGTCGAGTGTACATCCCGAGTGGTACCGCATCCTTACAAAGGACACAAATTCATCAAATAAGTTTTTGTATAGTAGGACGTCTGGAGGTAGATTCGTGAAAGATTAACACAAAATTGGAGGTGTGCGCGTTACGACCATGTCTTGTTTGAAGCGCTTGAATCAAACTGAACGAAGGTAACGCGAAGGCCACGGCACTAGGTAAACCCGGGTTCAACACAAAGACAGTCCCGACTCCCGACGAAGTACCGACTTGACAAAATTTGAGCGACTCCACGGAACATCTCGCAAAAGAGCTTCGGCGCTGAAAAAATCCTCACATCAGAGTTACGTACCAAATACGGTGTCAAATGTCTACTCGAGACGTGAAGGATCAAATTTAGCTACGGTACAGAAAAAAAAGGAAAATAAATATTGAGATCCGTAGATCTACCACTCCGGGAAAGCGTGTCATCCTTGTGCAGGGGCCATGCTAATCTTCTCTGTATCATGCATTTTGTTTGGTCCGCCGGGTGGTTATACACAGCCACCTACCCTCTCGCTCAGGTCGGAGTCATCACAAAGCAATATTCAAAAAGAACATTATTTTCCGGAGAAAGGGAGCGCCATACTCGTCTTAATGTTTGTGCCAGTGCTCTCTCATTCAAGTCTCCGTCAGTACTAGGGCTGCTGAGTGAATTCTAACAGAGTAATCGAGCGGTGATATATGATAGATAGTTTAGCACTCGAAATTTACTAGAGACTCCAAAACAGTCCTATCAAGTATCACTGCTATCATCGATGTGGTGGCAGTTGCCATTGGCGAGTCGCGACGTCGACAGTCGAACTGTCGAACTTACGAGTTCGAAGTTCGAACGCCGCCCGCTTGGAAGTTGGCTGAGATAGAGCAGAGTAAAATAGCAGTAGCAAAAAAGATATCATGGCCAACGTGGGGATCGAACCCAAGACCTTCGCGTTATTAGCACGACGCTCTAACCAGCTGAGCTAGTCGGCCATACATAACAATTAAAATAGAGGATTAGAGCATACTTAACAGAACCGCACGAAAACAGACAACTCTAGTTGAAGGCTCCCCGTCGCAAGGCATAGCTACCTACCTGGTGCAAAATTATTGATCAAAGTTTCCCCGAAATTCTTAGACGTCGTCAGTCGAGGTGGTACATCTCATTCTGAATATCTTGCCAAGACATTATGACAATAGAAATTTGACAATAAGTCTTACCACTGTCGATTTCATAGCTACTAGATGAACTATGTACATTGATACAGGTGTTCCGTAGAGATTGCGGCAGGACTTGCTTGCTAGAGTCGCTACCTCTGACTATACGCACGGGGGAGGTCAGATTGGCCATGCGTGTAGATTACAACTGCAATAATTAGAGAAAAGCGCATGGACAGTGGGGGTTACAACACGATAATAAAAACAAGCAGACAGCCTACCGCCTCACCCTTCGCCCAACTCGTCCCCACCATCGTCTGCCTGTGCTGTGCCGTTCCACCACGCCACGGGGCCGAGGCCCTGCTCTGCAATAGAGCACTGAACCATTGATCAATATGCAAGCCCATAGCCATCGACAAAAAAACGTACGCAAACGATATACGGCGGGCGCGTGGGCTCGCGTCGCGTTGAGACACCCTCGGCGGCGCGCGGAGGACCTGGCTCGTCGTCGCAGAACTCGTCGGCTTCAACGCGCACTCGCAAGACCTCCCCCTGGTCGATGTACATGCGCTCGGCGACGGGTGTGTCAAGGAGCGCGGTTGCGCCGGTCAGGGTACTGTCGGGGAGCCAGAAGTGTGCCCGTTCGTTCGGGTCACTGGGTACGTTTGTTAGCGGGTGCTAGAGGGGCGGCGGTGGTGGCCTACAATGCACTAGGCTGCGGGAGATATGCAGTGGGGATGTAGATATCATCGAAGAAGCCGAGGGTGACTGCAAGGCGTCGTCAGGTGTATACCGGTTGGTGTAGAACCATACGCACGTCGAATGCCGTCCTCGTCCGATGACTTTACTTTTGCCAGGATAACCTCTGAAGTGAACGGGCGGAACACGACGAGACGGAACACCACTACAAACAGACGTCAGACCAACTCAGGTTCAGAACTGTTTGCGCACCTCTATACCACAGGAACCCATCACCATAGCGTACCTTTCCCTCGCCCGCTTCGGAGAGGTCGAAGACGCAGATACACAGGCCGACGTCGTGCAGCACGCGGTTTGCGTACTTTTTGTTGATCTCGGCGATGAGCGCATCATCGACGGGCGCGCCAAAGTTCGTCGGGTGCACGGCGACGGTGTCCTAGCTGCGGCATGAGCGTGCGTTCGGGGTTCAGCAGCTCGCTGACCTTGAGCACGGCGAGACAGAACATGATGAGCGCGCAGGGCAAGGGGCGGCGGCCGGCCACTCGACACGTGACGCTGAAAAAAAGACGGAAGCGCGGCGCCAGCGCTTAAGCGGTTCTCCAATGGCCACCACCCCGCTCGCCGCTAGCAAACCGAGCCCATGGCTCCACCTCGTCGCCGGAGGGTCAGTGCTCGATGTTTCTACATGCTTCTTTATTGATGTTCTGTTTCGGGATGCAGGCTTGGCGGCATGTGCGGCGCCATCGTCACTAGCCCCTTCGATGTCGTCAAGACCCGTCTACAGTCTGATTTGTTTCGCCAGAAGCACCCCCACCCCGCGCTCAGCGTTATCACCGGTGGCGGAAGCGCCGTTATCACGGCGCCGCGCCCCACTAACCTATTGTACAACTTCGTCGAGACGGGGTTCATTGTTCGGTATGTGCTTTGTCACCTCCCAGCAAAATCCCACACCAACTCCCCACAGCGACATCTACCGCGAAGAATCTTTTCGTGCTTTGTTCAAGGGGCTCGGTCCCACACTTGTCGGTGCCGTACCTGCGCGCTCAATCAACTTCTTCACCTACGGCAACGGGAAACGGATAATCGCGGACAAGTTCAACGACGGTGTGGAGAACAGCTGGGTCCACCTGGCCGCTGCTGCCGCGGCAGGTATCGCGACGGGCACTGCGACAAACCCAATCTGGGTCGTCAAGACACGGCTGCAGCTCGAGCAGGGAAATGGTGCGGTGCTTGGTGGGAGCGTCGCGTGTGTGCGGCGGATCCTGCGCGAGGAGGGCGTCCGTGGGTTCTACAAGGGGTTGAGCGCGAGTTACCTTGGAGTTACGGAAGGCACGATCCAGTGGGTTCTGTACGAGCGGCTGAAGGCGCTCACCCACGCAGCGACGGCGGACGAGACGAGCTCGGCCGCGCGTTGGGCGGGGATGCTCGGCAGCGCGGGCGGGGCCAAGTTCGTCGCGAGCCTGATCACCTACCCACACGAGGTATGTCTATGTCTCTCCCTTTATGTCGCCTGCTCATTCTTCCTCGCTCTTTGCAGGTTCTCCGCACACGCTTGCGCCAGCCGCGCGTGAACGGCGTGGTCAAGTACCACAGCCTTGTACAGACCCTGCGCCTCATCGTCGCCGAGGAGGGCGCACGAACACTCTACAGCGGCCTCTCCGCCCATCTCATGCGCACCGTACCGAACGCCGCCGTAATGTACTCGATATACGAGGGCCTCATCCGCTGGGCGTCATAGGCCTCTGGCCACCTACCCACCACTCACCCATATACCATTCACCCACACTACTGGCTTTCGTCAAAAGTACCCATGGTTCACCCACACTACCCGTATACTAATCGTCGCAGCATAGCTGCTAATCCGCGCGCGCTTTACTTATCGGCGGCGCTGCTACATGCCCCAGCACCCGTATATCTTTCCATGCTTTCCGGTCGCACCCATTTGTACATAGACATTAATGCAATATGCCCATGCTCAACCCAGCATACCCTTGCCTTCCCTTGTGTCTCGTATTGTTGAGCTTCGCTGTGCGATGAGATGCCGGGATGACGTGGGTGCTGCAAGGTAAGGATCGGATACAAGGGCCGCGGGCCGAGTGTGGAGTCTCTAGAATTGATCACGAAACGAATATTACTGGCAAGCTACATAAAAGTCTACAAAAATTTGTACAGTGAAATATGAACATAAAGAAAAGCGAATAATCATGGCAATAACAACGCCCAAACGCCCGCTCTGACACTAAAACCTAACTTATTGTCGTCGCTACATACCCCACCATGTATTCAATGCTATCTATGCTTTCGTGTTGCACCCATAGTACATAACATAATACAACCATGCTCATCACAATTAAAGCTTTTGCCTTCCTTTTTGTTTCATGGACTAAAGTTTTGCAGTTGCTACTCAATGCAAGATAGGAATCGAACACGAGAACCACAGGCCAAATGTGAAGTCCAACAAATTATTCACCAAGCAATGTTACAAGCCTACATAACAGTCTACAAAAGTGTGTACAGTAAAATATACATGTACACCAAAGTGAATAATAATAGCAATAACAACGCCTCCTCCGACACCATCAATCAGCGCGCACTAGGCCCCCCAGCCACGCCTTCCTTCAGAATCTTCCCGCCTAGCCCGGCCCCTTGTCCTCGGCGGCGGCGCACGCCCATGCCTAGGATGCATACTCCAAATTTCCACAACCGTCCGCCCCGCCCTCCTCCCAAGCACCGCACACGCCGCGCCCGCAAACACGACCTTCCACACGCACTCCCCGGGGGCGCCGAGCTCGCGCACGAAGTTCCCCGTGCGCACGTCGAACACCCGCACGCGCCCGTCGTTTCCCCCCGTGACGAGCAGCGGGCCGCCGAGCTGCAGCGCCGTCACGCTGGAGTCGTGCGCGGCGATGCGCGCGCGCGCCGAGAGGGTGTCGAGCGCGAAGGTGATGACGCGCCCGTCGGCGCCGCCTGTGGCGAGCAGGGTTGGGGAGAGCTGCAGCTGGCACACGAGCGCGGTGTGGCCCTGGAGGAGGGCGGTGCATTGTCTGTGATTTTCGGAAGCTGGGTCAGCGTGTGTGTCGAAGGGGAGGGGAAGAGGGAGACGTACCCGGTCTCCGCGTCCCAGATGCGTACACAGGTATCAAGCCCCCCTGACGCGACGCGCACGCCGTCGAACGCGACGGAGTAGATCTGCGAGTAGTGCCCGCGCAGGACGTGCAGACATTCGCCTGTGTCGATGTCCCAGAGCTGGAAGAACGACCATGACAACGGTAAATATCCAGGGCCGGGCAGAAGCAGAGAAGGCGGAACGCACCCGGCATGTCGTATCGTAGCTCCCGCTCACAACCCGATTCCCGCACACGTCGAGGCAGCGAACGCTCCCTTCGTGCCCAGCGAGGACGCGCATGCAGCGGCCGAGCCGTACGTCCCACACCCGCAGCGTTGCGTCTCGCGAACCTGTCACTGCGAGCGGCCGCGTTCGCAGCACACGGAGAGAGCGCACCGTCGACACGTGCCCGTGTAGCGCGTAAATACATTGCCTGGAAAATATAACGTCAGCCTAGCTAGAGCGCATCTAATCTTTTAAAATGAAAACGTACCCAGAGCGCAAATCCCACACGCGAATCACCTTGTCACAACCTCCGCTAACGATGATCGGGTTCGGCTGGCCCCACCCCTGCGATGCATGGCACGGGTTTGACGCGCCCTCCGCCCCCCGTTCCTGTGTTGCCGCCGCCGCCGCACCCGTTGTATCCTCTCCCGCCGCGCTCCGCCGGAGCAGAGCCGCATCGATGCCCAGCGCACGCTGCATCACAGGTGGGAGGAGGTGCGCGAGCGCCTCGCCAGGCATGACGTGCAGCCCATCGCGCTGCCACTCTGTGCCGCCATCGTTCAGGCTCGCGCCCCTCATCTGCGCCGCAAGCGCATCAACTTCCCCGCTGCCTGTCGTCCGCGCAGAGACAAGCGTGTCACCATTCCCACTGACGAGGCATACGCCCCATACGCCCGAGTCGTGCCCTTTAAGCGTGCGCACCAGTACGCCCGTGCGCGCGCGGTACACCTTGATCAGCGCGTTCGCGAGTCCGACGACGAGCCATTTGCGGTCGAGTGCGACGCTCGTCACCGTTCCACTGTCTGGGGCGATGATCGGCAGCCGGTGCGCGTTGAGCAGCCGCCCGCCCGTGCGCCAGTTCGTGTCTGTTGTGGGGGGACGGCAATCAGTATCGACTCGGCTGGACGTCGGGGGCGCGGTGGGTGGGTGACTCACTGGTGATGTATGAATCGCGGAAGAAGCGGCGGAAGGAGAACGGGCGGGGCCAATCGATGTCGGACGCCGCTGATGACGGCGAGCTCGGGTGCGGACTGCTCTCCGAGCCCTCTTCCCGGTTCCGGTGGCCAGTGCGTCGCCGCGCAAGGTGCCGCTCCTGTTGGAGCCGCCACTCGCGCTCGGCGTCAGGCCAGTCGTCGAAGTCGTTCGTGATGCATAGCCCTTGCCAGATGCTCTCGTCGCGCACGACGCGGTGCCACTGCTTGCACACGAGTGCTGCACTCATCAGCGTCCGCAGGTCATCGACGAAGCCGAGGACATGAAGCACCAGCTCCTCGGGGAGCCGGAACTTGAATGGGCGCCGGAGGAGCGGCGCGATCGTCTCGGATAGGAAGAGCAGCTCGTCCGGGGTGCATGAAGATACGACAGCGGAGAGGTATTCGCGCCTGAGGGTTGGGTGGATGGTAGCGTTGTGCAGGTCGGAGTAGAGGTGGCTGACAGCGGGTCGCGGGGACGCTGCGGGTGTGGGTGGAGATTCGACGGGGACGTAGTGTATTTGGACCTCGGACGTTGATGCGGGCGCTGATGCGCCCGCAGTTGATGTCAGCGGTATGGTTTGCAGATTAGAGTGTTCGTAAAGCTGTAGTTCATTCGTGGCCGTATTGGAAGTAAGTTCTGTAGGAGGGGCATGCATGATAGTTTGTGGCGGTATGAGTAAAACGCAGCCGCGATGCGAGGTGGCGCTGGTGTTTCTTGCGCAGTTCTGTATGTTCGCTTGATTCGATTGAACCTCCTTCCTATTCTATGAAGATATTGACTATATGGTTTTTGAGATCCGAATGATGATGAAAAATGATGGTATGGACGCACGGATAGGACTTCCTCCAAAGAACGAATGCGCTGATCCTACTCAACGAGCCGCTTGCTTTCCAGCCCCTGCAGACCAGTAACGAGATGTTCCCAGAACTGATTCCAGAAGCTTGTGTGGATCGAAACACTTGAAGATCTGGAGGATAGGGCTTATAAAATGGGAAGAGTGAAGGCGTAGGAAAGCAAGGGTGCTCCTCTCAAGTTGTCGGGGCCGATATGTCACCAGAAGCACCGATCCTCTTCCACGAACTACTTGATCAACAGCCGTTAACGACGAATAACAGCATCCAGAAGGAACATACCGCTTTAAGAGTCTCGGAGATCAGTGTATTGGACGTCGTCGAGTCCGAGTTCGGTACTCCGACTGATAGTTGATGTACAACTGATGTAGGCTGAGATACAACTCAGATATCTGCACAAATCGATTTAGTTAGGCAGATTCAAGCTCATGCTAAAGCATCAAGAAACATACCTGGAGAGCTATTGAAGCCCGCAGAGCTGGTTAGTGTCAACCGACAAGGCTAATCGCGGTAAGCAGTCCATTTGGACGGCCCCGATCCA
The DNA here is from genome assembly GCA_016801325.1 of Hypholoma fasciculare. Taxonomy (NCBI): domain Eukaryota; kingdom Fungi; phylum Basidiomycota; class Agaricomycetes; order Agaricales; family Strophariaceae; genus Hypholoma; species Hypholoma fasciculare. The sequence continues at coordinate 41,910 of JAEKIV010000343.1, forward strand.
CGAGAACTGGGCAAAAACGGAAGCTTTTGTACAAATAACCCGATTAGGACAAACATTTGGTACACATTGTGTCCATAAGTCGCTTCGGATTCTTGTCACACTAAATCATTTTGTTTTGACCTTCCTCACCATGATGGTCTGCCTCAAATGTTGCTCAGATGGAGGATCTGTCGGTCTAAGTGCGTGTTCAATGATACATTCGAATACATTCATTTTTGTACAAGATTCAGAGAGAATTTTCCCCGTTTGCGCAGGCCTCAACCCCGAATGCAAACTGGAGGGTCCCGGAGGCGAGACTTGAGCTCGGTGGCTCTTTGAAATTTCCATTGAAGCGAAAATTTACATGACCGTCGATGTACGGATGAGCAGCGGACAATGGTACAAAATTGTGATGAAGACAGCAAACAGTAAAACACAGATGAAAGCGTACAAATTCCAGAAAATATCCAACACGATAGCGCGCAGATCACAGGTCGCTATTATCGGTACTTACCTCTACCTCTATCTCGACGGGGTGTTGCAGTTTTATATGTTTCTGCAGAACGTCATGCCGCTGGTACCATTTGTCGCATATCGTGCAATGGAACTGCGCTTCCGCATGCAACGTCGACTGCTTGTGACGCGAGAGGCCACCTGAAGTATGGAAGTCCTTTTGACAAGGGAGACACCAATGTCTCATGTTTCTTTCACCACCACTTCCACCAGCCGAGCTCTGCGGGCTTACTGTAGCGCGTCTTCTCCTGCGCGGTGATGTCGCCTCCTGCGCGACGTACTCCGAGTCGGCTTCCCCGGCGTCTTCGTCCTCCCAGTTTTCGTTCTCCTCCATACCACCGTACTCTTCCGGCCACTCCTCGTCCTCATGGTGTTGGTCTTCTTCATCATACTCCTCCGAGCCTTCATACCCCTCCGAGCCCTCCTGTCCAGAGTTCGAACTCTCCTCCGTGAACCAGTCGCTTTCTTCGTCCTGACGCGACGTCTCGGCCCTCCAGGACGCCGGTAAAATGATACGCCTCCTCGGCCGTGGCGACGACGAGTATCCGCGCTTTCTCTTTCCTCCTACGCTAGCAGACGAAGAGTCTTCCCAAGAACTTTGGGAGCAAGAGTCCTCGTCATCCGAAGATATCTCCTCTGCGCCATCTGATTCCGCCCGAACTTGGCGGCGCGTCGCGGACAGCCACGGGTATGTATTGAGCGGAACGGTCTCCCACATCGCCAGAGATGCTTTGAATTCATCTGAATCTGAAAACCTCTCCTCTTCGTCGTCCGATTCCATCAAGAACGGAAACGTCGTGGACGGCACGGTAGTTGGCGCGTTAGGCCTGTCGTGCATGTCAGTCAGTGCCCGCAATTGCTCACGCGCCTAATCACGCGCTGCGACGCGTTCAGGGAGAAGTCTAGTGATTGACATACCTCGGGACCCGCCCTCGCGCGTTTTCATCGAACGGAGACGCGTCTTGTGGATCGACGCAGTGATCAGGCACTATCTTGAAGTGGCGCCGGCGTTCAGCTGATCGAGAACGGTTCAGTACGCTGAACAAATTGTAGTTAGCATAATCTGTCAAAAAAGGATCCATCGGTTCGGTGACGAGGTAGAGTCAATGAACCGGATGTCAGAAGTGATACTTTCACGACGACGGAGGGCCCGCTGTCTTATAGGAAACAGAAATCTGTGGACCATGTTTATTTTTCCCACATTGAATGTATGTGGCTCAAGACTCTGCTTCTACCATGGAACAATTCTGAAAGCCACAACCTCGAATTCCATTGTCTACGACCTGCTGACCACGGCCAGTCAAAGAGAGCTCTCAGTTGATGTTGAAGCCACCATTAGCCACCATTTTTACGGCGCCGGTGGCCTGCTTCCGGGCAAGATGTATGGGATAGCTAGGAAGCATGTTATATTACTCTTAAAATTAGGTTATTTCTCTGGCCTTCGAACAGACGACCCACCGGGAGACAGCCAAGGCGAATGAGCTATATTTAAATCAAGCCAAATTGGATCTCACCTCTGCGACTCTTCTACAAACTCTACGAAATAGAGAGAGTAAACAGTTCCCATTTATTCTGCATTGCACGACTGGCCAATATTCAAATGCCTCTGTCAAAAGAGACGGGTAGACGCACGGCTCAAAAGTGACTGCACTGACACAAGTTCTTCTGCCGTTCTCCAGATATAAAAGAAAAATCCGGAGAGCAAATCGTTCAGCATGTTGGTCACGGCGCACAGGCTTATTTGATTCCCATTGTTTGCAAGGCCTCATCGACAGAAAATGTTATATAGATATTATAGTTCTAAAATCTTTTATAGGTGACTCCGACGAACCGTACTCTGCTAAACATTGGGAAATTTATGTACATACTACTACTAACTTCTAACTTGCCCAGCTTCACTTATCATCCACCTCAATTGGCCTCTTCTTCTCAAAATAGACACTATCGCGCGACCCCAAATGCGTCTCGTACGTGTTCTTCGCTCTCCCCGTCTCAACGAAGCCAAGTTTGAGAAGAAGGCGTATCGACGCGACGTTCTCCGGGTCCACGTCCGCGAAAGCTACCCCCGCCGGACTATCTTCCAGAGCCCACACGTGCTTGAGGATCGCGTCGAGCGCCTCGAACGCGTACCCCTTACCCCAGTGTTCCCGGTCGAATATGTACCCCATCTCGCGCCCGTCCCACAGACCCGCTTTACCGATCACGACAAGGCTCGATTCCCCGCCGTCCGAGTCGCTGCACGCGTCCCCCTGGTCAGCGCGTATCGTATCAGCCTCCGAGCTCGCAGTCAGGCACACTGAGAACTCGGTGATCCCGTTATATTTCTCGTTGTCGATCATGCGTTTGAGATACGCCTCGGTCTCCGTTAGGGTGGTGTGCGGCGGAGTGGACCTACAATATATATTAGCGTCAAACAAACGCGACGTTTTACAAGCTCTCGTTGCGTGCGCACCAGAACTTCATGCATTCGGCGTCGCTGAACCACTTGTGGTAATAAGGAAGATCGCTTTTCTCTGCGGCGCGCAGCAGGAGTCTGTCCGTCCATATTTCTGTAAGCGACATTGGGGTAGTGGCCAATGCCGAGGGGAGGAGGCGTAGGGACGCGTTTGGTCCTGGGGCGAGGAGGCGAATATGCTTGCTCTGGGAGATACTTTTACGTTGGATTGCCTTCGTCGTCCAAGTTATATTGTTTTCACTTGGCTGTGTATCACGCTACTATATGACTCGGTTTGTGAAAATATTATTTCAGTTCGCCTGATTCGGTAGTGACTCATGGGCTGCGCCACGTAAATCCATCGCGCCATCGGACACGGCAATTGTTAGGGTACTCGCATGTGCAATAATAAACGTGGAGGGAAACATAACGTTAATAAAAGTACTGGCTAGCCTGTGCAATTGCTTTGCAGAGCGTTTTGTTAAAATTAAATCAATAATTGAGGGAGGGGAAGATCAGAATCGCCGTTTAATCAACGCATCGGCCAGGTCAGATTTATATCATGATGGCTGCCCGACGGCACGGAATTTCAGTTGAACCTTTCATTTTCATACACCACTCCAAGTACCAGCCTACACGTAGCGGGATGTCTTGAGCTTCAGCATAATAGCAAAAAATCCATGATGGGTCTTCAAGCTTCAAGCTTCAAGAAGAGAAGTTCTTGATCGGCTAGTATTTCCCAGAGGACTACTTACCGTACAGTCCGTACCGTTCTCGGAACGCAAACGGAACGAGAGCGCGTGATTAAACCATTGTCCAGCGCTTCCAGGCACTTCCCTCCACGAGACGCAAGCAAATGTACACACGAGAGTAAAATGTAAGTGAAACGTTCGTCAAACTAATAAACAATCCAATTTACAAACCAAGTATCTGCTTTACAAGGGGGTAAAGGCGTACAATTCCGGCTGTACAGATTGAATACAAAACAATAGAAAAACATACAGCAAACTTAAGACTACAAGTCGGAGCTCGTAGCTCAGAGGCCTCGTAAAATACGTACTACACAATTTACACATAATGAAAAGGGGTTATTCAAAACAAAGACAAGAAAAAGATTCGAAAGCAGGCATTGCGTACGTGGTCTCCTTAAAAGTCCTCGTCGATTTTTCTCACAATATATACGCAATATCCGGAAGTACAACATCGCTTATTGTTTCTTTTTCTTGGGTGCTGGCACGGCTACAAATATCAAAAGTCAGGGAACGCCATCAATCCACCACCGAGAAAAAACGTACCAGTTCCTTTCGCTGGCGCTTTTCGCTTCCCGCTATTCTCCTCCGCATCGTCATCCTCTGGTGCGGGACTTGCCGCGCGCTTATTCGATTTTTTCGGCTTGGGCTTGGGCTTCTTCTCTGCCCAGGCGCCCACACCGGCACCAGGGTCTTCCTCGCAGTCGGGGCAGAACCATTCGCCGTCAGGGACCGCATCGAGAGGTGGGTTGAGACACTGCAGATGCCAAGGAGCATCACACTAGACGGCAAGTGCGTTAGACTGGTGCCCGCAAAGTTGTTATAAGAGCGCACCTTGTCACATTCAAGGGGAGAGTCGTCCTCCCCGTAGTCCTTATTGCACCCAACGCACGCGGTGGGTGGGTTTACGTCCTCGGGATGGCGAGGCATATCGGAGAACTTCTCGGTGGGTTTTGCGAGGAGCAGTGTCGTGTTTTGTCCAGCGGCAATGCTGCGGTGGGAGCCGTTAGTAAGGAAATATTGGGGAACTTCTTTCAACTCACTCGATGACATTGATTCCGACAAGCGTGAGGTTACGAGTCGGTTTACTTGCACTTTTGCGTTCCTCGGGCCCTAACCCAAGTTCTCCTGGAGCCTAGCGTAAGCAACACTTCAATACGTGTGTGATACCTGCCACTTGCCATTGTTGGCGTTCTGGCCCCAACAAACGGTCATAGGCGAGCCATCGTCGTCGGGGGTCACTAGCCAATGAGTAACTCCTCCAGACCTCACGAGAAGGGCCTTGCAGCCCCTAGGCTTCGTTAGGGATGTTGCATGAATTTTGGAGGCAGATTGCACTCACATGATATCTTGCATATACCTGAAGGAGGAATACGGTGAACCAGAGGAACCTTTGATACTGTGTAAATCATTGCAAGTGAAAGAGAGAGAAAATAGCACACCCTCCCCGCTAGTTTTCCACTAAGCGCAAGATATGAGAAAAAACATTCAGAATGAGGGATTCGAGAGGCTCACCTTTCCAGCCATCCAGTACATTCCTTGCTTGTCAATCACGACGCTACTCGATGGGCCGGCAGCGATGCCCTGCGCCATTGTAGCTTCGTTCGGCCCAGCAAACTGAGGAACCACTTTAGGCTTCAAAGCATCAACTTGGTTCCCCAAACCAAGGCGGCAGTATCCATTATATCCCCAGACGTATACGACACTAGGATATACGTTAGCAGGCAGTTCTGGACGGTTATGGCGTACCCACCCAGCGTCGTCTAAAGCAAGACTGTGCTGTTGCCCAGACGCAATGTCCACGATATTTTTACCGCTCAGTTCTTTGATGTAGACTGGCGATCGAATTCAGAAATAGAAAACGGTAAAAAAGTAGTGAAGTTGGCGCACTAGGTTGGACTTCGATGTCGTACGACGTTTTGTTCCCCGTGGTAATGCGCTCTCCGGTAGTTCCGTTCCCGAGCTGGCCTTTTTCGGCGCTGCCAAAGGAGAACACTGGAAGATGGCATGAGTTACAAGTAGCAGAGGAGGAGACTTGAACTCACCTTTTCCAGACTGGGTGCGGACGACGGAAAACGTAACCCCCGCCGATGCTTGCACGACGTGCTCCTTCTGCCCTCCGTGTACGACGGGGACAGGCTGGAATGACGAAACTTCGGGGCAGACTGAATGGCCGCACTGGATAGGATGACGAGGATAAAGCGGGTTCATATGGGGTATAGCGCATGTCCAGTGCTCACCTGGCCCAAGTTATTCTGCCCAGCAGCCCACACCGTGCCGTTGCTCCCCACAAGCAGTGTGTGATTCCTCCCGCATGCAGCATGCACGAACTTCGTACCCTTCGGTGCGCCGAGATCCGCCGGCGTAACGTGGCGAGGCGCGTTCTCCGAGACGAACTCCACGTCGGGGACACCCAGGGCAGCGAAGCCGTTCCGCCCGAACAGCCACGCATTGCCCTCGATATCGAGCACGACGAAATGGCAGCCGCTGCAGGACGTGTGGATGGACACTGACTTGACGTTCAGGAGCGAGCGAAGGAGGTGCGGTTCGAGAAGGTCGGGGTTTCTGCGACGAGGCGCGATGATGGCAGAAGGAGGCAGAAAGCTAAGTTGCAATGTTCAACAAAAGCAAGCGTTGCACGCACTGAGATTCCACGACTTCGCCTCCGCCGGCTCCGCCGCGCTCCTTGCGACCGAGCTTGAGCCTGTGGCACCCCCGAACGTTGTAGAGCAGACCGTTGGTTGAAGTCGGGACGTGTGAGAACGGACAAAACGCACCAGTCAGTTCCCCCGCATATGAGGACTGCATAACAACGAAATTAGCCAACAGAATACGGTATAAATACACAGCGTAGTGTACCTCGACCCCATTGCTGCTCAGTAGAAGGTTGTGCTTCGTCATTGGCCATCGTGGACTTTGATAGTTGGAGGACAAGGAGCGGGTAACCGTTGGATCACCCTTGTACCCATACCGGGCTTGCTCCGAAAAGATGTCGTACATTCATCCGTCAGCAAGCTACACAAGGATAGCGCCGCGTCTCCCTCCTCGACGAGCTCGGATTTCGACATGAAAAAAGGCTAAAAAAGCCAGATAAACATTCACCGCACGGCAACGAACACATATGGGTATTTAGCATAAGTTAAGGGTATCTATTAAAGCAACCGCGGCCCCGTTTATAAATAAAAATTAACCGTCACCAGATGCAATCAAGACTACAGATATGGGCATGAGTCGTGGCCAAGACACAGAGAATTAGGCAATGAGGCACTTACGCAAGGAAGTCCCATCGCGTTTGACAGAATACTAAAATTAAAGTGAGTATTCAATTAGATCTCACACCAAATCGAAGGGTCGCACCTCGAATTCATCACCGTGCAGCACCAAAATATCTCCATGCATGAGCATGGCGGTGAAGCTAGGTTTCGCCGCTTTCGCGACAGGCCTGCCCTTCTTGGGACTCGCAACAGCTTCCTCACCCACGTCCTCCACCTCAGGATTACCGCTGATCCACCCCCGTGCAGCGTCGTTTTGTTCCTCTGCGCCGTCAGCTTCGGCCACAGGCCCAGATTCAGCACCGTGATTTTTATCCACGGCGCTCCCGCCGGTCAGCGATCGCGGGTACAAAACCAACACAACTGTGCAACCAAGCGCACAGAGCACGACGGAATTAGTCCGCGCCTGTAGGACGTCGCCGCTCTTGGGAGCGAGTTAATTTTGCACGTCCCGAAAGCTGCTTATATGTCACACACGCACCTTCTTGGTCCCCGCCGTGATCCATGCGAGGATCCGTAGACGTGTGATTTTGAGCTGCTCCTCTGCTAGCTCGCCGAAAGTGCGTACGCGCTCGACGAGGAGCCGCTTCGCGGTGTTCATGCAGGCTGGGATGTGCGCCCACTCTGTGTCCGTCGACGCTTGGCCTCCTGGAGGGCTCGTCGCTGTCCAGAAGAAATACGGGCCTGGGAGTAATAAGCCATGTTTGAAACTACAAATGAAGTAGGGTGAAATGCTCACTATTCTCGGCGAGGGGCCGTTGGAGCGGCACGTTAATTTGGATATCACATAGGAGTTTGCTGGCGTCGTCCTGCAGTGGGGGAGCATTGCTAGTGAAGATGTGCTTCATGAAGACGGCATGGTTCTCGATAACATGATACGCAAACGTCTGCATCCCATTTTCGAACTGCTTAAAACTGGTCGTCATCAATGCCTTGGGATATATGTCTAGCGGTGCAGATAGCGGAAGTTGCTCCTGAGGATCGCGCAACATAAATAGATCCTGCGCGTACGGTGGCACGGGTGGTGCGATGTTCTGTCAAGAACCAAGGTCAGATCACGTCAAAAATTTAGCACGGCTAGCACACCTTACAGAACGAGCTGGGGCACTTGCGGTGCCGTAGTGCAGCCTGGAAGGTCAGGCGTCCGCAGAAATCACACAGCCACCCCCGCGGGAACGAGCTGTCCAGGTACATCGGCCCAAATGGGACCAGCAGGTGTCGCGGCACCACGCTGTGGTACAGATCGCTGAGCGGGCTGTGCCTGAACTTATACTCGTGGTGGCGCAGGCGCGCGTCGCGGTATCGCGCCGTCGTCGGGATCGCGTCCTCCGGCTCCTCCGGCTCAACTTGAATCGGGTCAGCTGTTTCCTCTGGGATTATTTCTCCATCTTCCGGCTCCTCGATTTTTGGGCTTGGAGCTGGGAGCGGCTCCCACCAGGGATATTGAAGGTTGAAATTCTTACTCGACGGAAGGATCGCCTCTTCCCCACCCGGCGCCCATTGCAAATGGAATCTCCACTGCACTTGTCCCTGCACATACCCGCTGGATAGCGCCGTCGAACTAGCAAGTATCTCCTACGACGGAAATGAGCCATCAGGTGCAAACGACGACGCGAATGACCGACCTGTACGCCGAGGATCCTGAAGTACCCCAGCATTGTGTAGCCATATTCTTTTGGCAGCTTTAGCGCCCAGTGATCTTGTAGACACTGGTTTGAGACGAGTAGTGTGAGCGGCCGGCCGAATAGATAGGCATCAACGATAACTTGTAGTTCTTCGGGAATCCGCGTAGGGACATATCGCGCTGAATGACTAGTAGATTTGGCGGGCTCCTCTGCAATGCACTCGATGGTTGGAGCAACTGTGGCGATGGTGGATGCCGTATCTTCCGCGTTGAAAAGTACCATGTCGTCAAACCCCTCGTCAGCCATGATCGTCAGGTTTTGAGAATCAATTTTGGCATTGCCAAAGCCTTCGCCGGGCTTGGGAAGTTGATAATCAATACCAGCCAAGACACTGTTGAGATGGACGCTCGATGTTTGAGTGGGCGGCATAGGCAAGCCTCCACGTAGAATTTCCCCTGTAGCAGCGTGGATCTGCGACGAAGAGCCCCGATTTATAAACGTATGCTCTCGATAGTAGGGCCTGCGCATCGGCGGGTCCGCTGAAGTATACTCGGACCACTGAGTCAAGCCTCCACTTGTTGGCAGCCGGTGCATAGTGTGTGCATTTTCTAGCAACACTTCTTTATGATTGGCGTCTTCACGTGGTGGAGGGTACTCCACATCCATCGGCGGTGATGGTGAGTGTTGAATATCGTACAGCCCCTTCTGCGCCAGGTCATCCCTGACGAGCACTGCGCGCCCCTCGTACTGGTCAACGCGCACGGACGAAGAGCCTTCTTCATAGATATGCTCCCAGTTGTCCGGGTCTTCAAACATGAGCGCCGCCGTGTCTGTTTGTGCGCGCAACGAAGAGCCAGATGCCAAATTATGCACGCCGTTGTCTGTACTTTGCATCGTCGCATCGAAACTCGCCGTCATTGGCCCATCGCTCGAGGAGAATGCAATGTCTTCCACCGATCCGTCCGCGGCCTGCATTACCGCTTCAACCGTTGCCTCAACTAATCCCTGTGCTTCGCCCGCTACATTTCCACCCGGTGCGCTATCGTCGTGGCGCGGCCCGTCCAACACGTCAGTCACTGCTTTGAGGAACTCTTCGACACGCCCTGCATGGGCGGGCGTCAGTTTTTCGGCAGGCAGCTCGGGGAGAATGGGGGTGCGCGAACGTGTGGAGGGGGACAGAACGCCGTGCGCGGGAGCGGGCGCCACACCTTCATTGGCAGTGGCAGGCGTCCGTCCACCCTGCGCAACGGGTTTAGAGGACGCCGCGGGCACCGGTTCAAGCCGCATAGTGAACGGCGGGGACGCCGGCTCGCCAGCCAACCCCTGCCGCGCGACTTGCACCGTTATCCGTGGGGTCTCATTGGACGGGAGTGCTGCTGCTCCAGCGTTCAAGCGCGAGCTGTTGTGGGGCTTAGGCGGCTTGTAACGCGGCGCGCGCCGCCGAGGCTCCGGTACATGGTTTGCAGGACGCAGCGGCTCCTCGAAAGCGCACGGCGGCGCGCCGTTATTGATAACCTTCGTTGCCTCAAGCTCGGCGGTGGTGGGCACCGCACAAGTAAACACCCGCGTACTGAAGGTTACTCAGCTCGAACATCGCTAATAAGGTCGTCCGGACCACGTACGTGACGAGCTCCAGCGCACGTATATTCTTGCCCCTGCGGTCGACGCCAAAGCACGTTGCAGAGCGCGCATCAAGTAACACCATGGGCGTCTCGTACAGCCGCCATGAGACACCGTTGACGCACGTCGCGCCAGTCATCTCAGGCATCATCGCCAACAGCTCCGTATGATCCTACAATGTACGTTATTAGCGACCCCTGTGCGAGTGAACATTCGTTATGTTAAAAAAAGAGGCGCACTTCGGTCCATATGCGCGGTCGTAGGTCCGTCGTCGCGCTTGCATGTGAAGCTGCGTCGTTATTAGCTGCGTGGGCGGGCGGTGGTAATGTCTTCCATTTAACAGTGCGGACACCTGCGCAGGGCGTTCCGGTACGTGGTTGTCAGCGCGCGGCGCACTGGTACATTACACTGAACAAGCAGCTCACCCTCTAGCTGGGCGGCCGCAGCGGCGGCTTTCGCGCTCATTCTGCTACTGGTCGCCGCTTTACTGGGCATCCCCAGCTCCAGGTCAACGACTTCACCTTTGAGCGACTTCCGCCCACGTTTCTTAGGTGTCTCTGGCGCAGCGCCGTTGTCCTCCCGCGCACGCTTTCTGCCTTCGTCCTGGAAGTCAATTATGGTTCCCGTAAAGTGGTGGAATGCAGCCACACCTTTAGAACTGCTGCCCGGGATGGCGATAGTCGGGCTGTTCACGGTGTCGTTTCGCATCCGTTGTTTTCCTGTTCAGTGGAATATCTCAGTTCCAGAAGAAAATATACTCGGTATAGCCTTGGTACCTTTATCAACTTTGGGAGTGAGGGCTTGCGCAGCATTTAAATCAGAAATGGTGCCATCCGGGGCGGTCGAAGGTGCCTCTCGCGTTTCGTGCGGGACGCTGGGTGCTGCACAGATATTCAGGAGATTAACATTATTTCAGCGCTGGAAAGTAGTGGCATAATATACCTGTTGTGGATGCTTGTGCATACGAAACGCTTCAGCAGCTATACCTAGCACACACCACAGAACGCACCTGTCTCGGTGTTTATCCCAGGTTCGAGGGCGTCGGATACAGCCACCGCATCAGGCGCGGTGGCTAGTTTCGCAGTACGTGTGAACTTTACTGAAACACAATGGATCTAAGGACTGTGTTGTCACTAAAAAACATGCCACACACATTTCGCCAGCATTTTGCGTTGTGCCTTCGCTGCTTCCTCTCTTGCCGCGACGCTGGCCTCTCTGTCTTCTTCTGGTGAGCGCTTTTTGTCTTATTATTTGAGGTAAATTGGGGCTCGAGCGATACAATAAAATTTAGTCGTACTCATCGGATTATTCCCTGTGCTAGCGGTATTCGAGGTGGACACTTTATCGTTGCGCATGCGCTGCTTCCCTGTACGCATGAAAGTGTTAGACTTGAAACATATACGAAATGAGTTGGAGAGAACCTTTGTCGACCTTGGGAGTGTTTTGGGTATTTGAAGCAGTTCTACCCAGTATTGTGGAAGTGGCCTCATTTGCTTTACGTTGCGCATCGATCGCTGCATTTACCAATGAAATAAATATAAATTTCTGGAGTCAAGTTAAACACCGCACCATTGTCGGCGGTCGTTCTTGCAGGGTTAGGCTCACCAGAACGCGAACCAATGCTTGGAAGCTTATTGGGTGCAGCAAGCGCGACCTGATCCTTCGCCCTACGTGGAAAATACTCTGCAGGGTAGTATAAACAGTAGCCTCTCTCCAAAAAAATAAGGGAACTCACCTTTCTTTCTTGCAGACGGCGAACCCATCGTCGTCGCTGCTGTTTGATCTGGAGGAGCCTGGCCGACGCCATCGTCGTCCCTCGCACGCTTTTTACCTTGATGGTTAAACTCAATCGAAGTACTGGCGACACCGTAAGACACAGCCGTACCCTTGTGATTGCTTAATGTGTTGGCGGTGCTTGGGGTAGCGTCGTCTGCCTGTACACGCTGCTTATCTGTGCGCGCGAATCACATCAGAAATAAGAACGAGCGGAGTGGTCATGGAGGGAAGACCTTTGTCGGGCTTGCGAACATGTTTTTGTGCGCCGTTCCGATCTGGTGCGGCTTTATCTGCGATTGTACGAGAGGCCTCAATCGCCTTATGCTTTGCGATAGGCGCTGCATGCACACCAATAAGATAAGTATTATTCCTAAATAAAGAGATAGTAATACATACCACTCGCAGATCCTGGGGAACATAGAACATATCAGAAACAAGAAAACGCACCGTACCAAACATACCTATCTGGCCCTTTCTCTCAGAATTGTGCGAGCTAATCAGCGCACTGGGCGGAGGGGCGATATGCTCCTTCGCCTTGCGTGGAAGACTTCTGCCCGTCGACGGCGTCATTTTCTCTCCTAGCGCGGCGTAGTCACTTTCGTCTTCTCGTACACGTTTTTTGCCTTGATAATTGTAATTAGTTGGGGGTTCTGCGACCCAAGAAATGTACCATACCCTTGGGGTTGCTCCTTGTGTCGAGCGCGGTACTTACGGACTCTGTTGGGTCAGGTGCGACGGGGACGTTCGACGGGGGCAGGTCGTCTCGGACACGTTGCTTCCCTGTAAGCGTGCAGCTTAATCGGTATATTTTAGGGTTAAATGAGACCACCGCACCTTTTTCAGGCTTTTTCTCGGCGTTCTGTGTCTTAGCAGGGCTTCGAGGGGGTCCATTCGGTCCATAGGACGAAACTGCCTCCTTCACTTTGCGCGGAAAGTTCCCTGATATCTAATAGGCATAACCCAACACAAGGTGAACAATTTACACACTTTGTGCAGCGCCTCCTGTCGTCGACGTCGATAGTGTATCTGAAATGGATGCACCCGTAGCTTCGTCTTCTTGTACACGCTTCTGACCTTCGCGCTCGAGGTTAATCAGACGCTTAGCGACGCGTAAAACAGGATCGTACCTTTCGGGTCTTTCCCTGCGTCGACCGTAGCGCCAGTGCGCGCTGGCGCCCGAGACTCAGGAACCGGATGTGCAGATGTGGTGGCTATGCGCTCCTTTTCTGCGCGTAGGGAGTATTTCAGTACAAAATTACGCGCAGAGTAGATTAGAGGTATCGCACTTCTGTCGAGCTTTGCAGTGCCGCTTTCTGTGAGCCGAGGATCCGCTACGAGTTGATCTGAAGTGGCTGGAACAGTCTCTCGTGCTTTGCGCTGACCGCCGACTGTCATATCCATGAGATTTGGAATGTTTTCTGCAACAAGTATTCATACTAACCTTTCTCAAGCCCTTATGTACATATATCATTTCGAATGTTGGATCCATCGGAAGGTGAACAAAACACACCTGTATCATGCTTTCTACTGGGGCCGTGCGCATCAGAACTTTGACTCACGCCTGACAGCGCGGAGGGTGCAGACGTAGCAGCCCCCTTCGTCTTGCGTGGAGACCTCCCTACTAGACAAGATGTGTGCTATATTATCGCCATATGAGTAAATCACATACTTTTACTTTGCGCTCCTCCTTCGACCATCGATGCCACCGTTTTCTCTTGAGACGCGGGCCGCTCGTCTTCTACATCCCTCGCTCGCTTTTTACCTGACAGTCGTGTGTCAGTAATTGATATGGGCCACGGTACACGTAGCAATATGATTGCACCTTTCACATCGCTCCCAGGGATCTCAGCTTTCCGGACTTTCCGGGTCTGCGGGTGCACGGGAGCGGAAGATGCAGATGCTTTCGCAACGTTCGAGGTGGGCGCATCATTATCTCGTACGCGCTGCTTTCCTATGTGCATTGAGTACTTCAGTTGCGGACAAATTGATGCTCTGAATGAAGTAGAGGGGGCGCACCTTTGTCGAGCTTTAGTCCGGGAACGGGTTTATGCGTGTCATTGGGATTTAGTGTGGATTGATCTGGGGCACTGGAACCGCCCTCTCTAGTTTTGCGCGGGCCACCGGCAACTTTACATATCAAGGTTACCCCACAATCTCAGGAATAGAAAATCTGCGCACCAGAGCCTCGAATCACGTCTTTTGTAGTGGCCTGCATGACGGGCACGACGACCTCCTTCGCCTTGCGTGGAAGCTTCCCTACGGAGCAAGATATGCATCATCTACTCAGCAAAAGAGCGACTCATATACCTCTCGCTTGCGGCGCAGCAGAAGACGCCGTTCCTTCTTCATTATACATCACCTGCCCGTCGTCGTCATCGCCGCCTACGCCGCTTGACTTCCTGCGTGGGCGCTTGTGCGTAGGGTCGGCCTGGGCCTGGACAGGCATTGAGCCGGAATAGGTGCAATATTGCAAAGGATTGCGATGCGTGTAACAGAAAGGAATGTTTTTTTGCGCTGCGCCGCGCAGGTTTGCGAAAGGAAGAACTTGAAGTGATAGTGGTGTGTTCGAAGTCGACCGTGGCGCGTCCAATTATTGTTTGATCATTGCCGGGCCGAGGACATCTGAGTATTGGAAATTTCGCCAGTTCGGCGATTCGGCGAACGATCATATGTCCAAAATGGGAAAGCACGGGCAACAGAAATACTATACGCTCAGCTTGCGCTCAAGTTTTAGGAAATATTGCGAGCGCGGTCGTCGAGAGCGATCCTGCGTGCCTGCAATGCATACCACACTAGTAGGCATTCTGCTAATATGACCAGGTCCATGCGCTTCAAGCGC
>JAEKIV010000344.1:0-65094 GCA_016801325.1 Hypholoma fasciculare
CATCTCTTCTTCATGTTCACCTTCTGAATCGTCAGGATCATCTTCCCCAATCTCCATGGTGCAATCAGAATGAAGAATATGACGAGAGCGAAGGGACAGACCTGGTTCTCAATAACATAAACCTTCACCTCGTGAGGTGACTTGCTTGTAGCCTGATCCACCATTTCGCTGTAGTCCTTCAGGTTGCTGATGATGATCTGATCGGTTACACGTCGTGGAATAGTGTAGGAGAGGGTAAAGCAGTCGTTTCTATCAAGATTACGGCCACGAAAAAGCCAAGAACTCTCAAAGAGGTCCTCTCGCTTCACCGACATGAGGATCTTGGTCAAAAATTCACGCAAAGGGACATCTTCGTGAAAATATTCAAGTTTTGTGATGACAGGGGGCTTCGCATTAGCCCTGCGCTTTTTTCCAGCCTCTAGCGGACGCAGGGGTGTGAAGAGAACAGTCATCTTGATGCCTTTTCCATCGTTATAGAAGCTTTTTCCCCCTGCATGCCACAGGACGAGTAAAACTTTGTGTCAGCTCTGATGCATGAAAGTCGGTACCCACAGCCCTCATTCTCCTCGTCTGAGTCCATGCCCTCAGATCCATCAGGGTTACTATCAGGGTTACTATCATATCCAGACATGGATTGAAGGAAGCAGCTGTTCAGATTGTGCAGGAAGAGTCTGGGGCAGAGACGTTGAAGAGATTCGGACGGAACGACGCGACGTTGACGCGACATGATTTGGTGGCAGCGGTGTCACACGGTGTGACTTAGCACGTGTCCAACTGGGCACTAACTTCAATCTTTTCTTTTTGCGAATGTCATCATTTTTGAAAATCGCAATAAGTGAAAACGGAACCTTCGATTGCTTGCGAGCGAGGTATAATTGGCACATATCGGGGGATAAAACCTAGTTCCAGAAATCCTCGCGCATCTTCAAGGTCATTCCTTCCCTTGAAATTTTAGAACAGTACCCCACCTCCCTACACCTAGAGAAAATGAAAGCCTTGGAGACGCTGTATTTCAACGACCGAAAATACCGCAAGGCGATCCACGCACAAGATATCGACGACGCGGCACTGGCCCACAAAATTCACCACAAACGCGCGAGGCGGCTCGCCTCGAAGACGAAGCTCTCTATCAGCATCGTCGCGACGGTCTGCACAGCGGGCCTCGCGTCCCCCGTCGCACTGCACGCCGCACGCTCTTACGCCGTGCGGTGCCAGAAGGTCAACGTGCTCGAGCTGATGTGGGCGGAGCGCGGGCCTGAGGCGCTGCCTCAGCCATCGGGGCTAGCGAATTTCAAGCGCATCGCGAAAAAAGTGGTCATGGAGGTCGCGACAATGGGTCTGGATACGTTCGACGTCACGGGTGCGGTAGTAGAGAAAATAGAGGAGTACCTCCCGAGCGGCATCAACACGAACGGTCTGCCGTCGCTGCCGTATTCACCCTCGAAGGAGAAGAAGCAGCCGGACGACAAACCGGAGAAAAAGCATTCCACTAACCACGCTGGAGATCACAAGCAGGATAAAAAGTGAGTGAAGCGGCTTTGTCCTATGCCGATGTGTATGTCTAAACGTCGCTTCGCTAGAGATGAGAAGAAGCAAGAAAACGATCATCCGGAAAAGGAACGGCCGGATAGTGCTCACCTCGAGTCCAAAGATCCGCACGGCAAGCGCCCGTATGTGATAGCGTAGTCTCTAGTGATTGAGGTTTTCTCACGTGTGATATAGCGAAGAGGAGGAAAAGAAGGCTAGCGAGAAGGCTGAAGGGCGGAAACAGTTGACCGATCCCACAAACGACCCGGATAAAGGCGAACAACTGTGAGTATTTGGACGGCATCTTTATCTGCTGCGTAAGTCAATCTGAAATGGATCCCAAAGTGTAGCCCAACAACTTGCAGATACAGCCAAGGTGTTCGCTACTGAGCTCCTAAGTTTACCTGTTGGCGTACTGAGCAACTGAAGCGTTCCACTGTGCTTGAAGGATTTGACTGGAGGATTGTGCTTGCTGTCGACGAGGCCTAGTTCAATGTGAATATGTAGCACATGTATAAGTAGGTTAAAACTTACAGCTTTTAAATCCCAATATGTGTACTGCGAGTCCTTCTCCATTCATCGACGCCATCATTTCTGGGAATCCACGACGGCGCCACGAACAAGATAATCGATATAGCTTACATGTATCGGACAGAACTATCTCATAACGGTTTTATTAGCTTTTTAAGATGGATGGGGCAGTTCACAGGGACGACATAATACAGCTATTGAGGGTCGCTAATCCAGCTTACGTAGGTCTGTCCCGTGCGGAATCAGGCTGTCCGCTGGTTGAACGCCGCAACCGAAAGGAAGAAGCTCTTCGGTATCGACGAGACCCCTCGTGCATATATCTGGTTGGTGTACATCTACGACATAAAAAGTTGATCAGCGGCCATCTCGCAAGTAGGTAAACAGTGTGCACACCAGCTCGTCGTAAATGATGGCGGGGACTTTATTGTCGCATAGCGTTGAGCCCGGGTGGACCTTAATAATCTTCCAAAATGGTTAGTCGAGCGCCTGCGGTATTCAAGTCACTTGAAAAGACTCACGGTCTGCCCCATCGTCTGCTTGTACGTTCCGTCGGGCTGCAAGAACGCCGAGTTCCCCGCAAGCCCGTGGCCTATGCTTCGGACCACCGCATCCTCCTCCTCCTCTTCCTTCGACGCCGCGGTGGCATCGATGTTCACCCGGCGGCATGTCACCACGAGCTGCTCGCGGATGTCGCGCGCCTCGAGGAACGTGCGCTCGTTCAGGAAGTGCTTCCGGCACCACTCGCGCCGCGCATGCTTGCTCTCCGCAGCGGCGACTGCGCGGTACGCGCGCACAGCATTGAGCACGGTGAGGTGGTCCCCGCGCGCGTGGCGGAACTTGCGCCGCGCATCCGCGACGGCGTCGCGCTGGTCGCTGACGTCGAGGAAGAGCTTCGACGACGCGGAGAGGACGGCGACGATGTCGAGCACGGCGCTGGTGCACCCGTATTTCGCGGACGCGACGACGGCGCACGCGTACTGCGGCTCGAGCGGGAAGACGGCCATCTGGCGCCCGGCGGGAGTGAGCTTCTGCTTCTGGTCGAGGGCGCCGAGGAGCCATAGCGTTTTGAGGGCGGATGCGACTTGGGGTTGAAATGAGAACACATGCTACAGCTATAACGGAGGGTAGATGCACGTACTTGTCTCAAAATCTGGTTTGTCCATGAGGTCGAGCTCTTCGAGATTCTGGCCCAGGGTTTTGAGGTTGAGGATGCTTGCGGTAAGACTACACCGAAGAATCTCTGGTTCCCCCGATATCGACATGCTATTGAAGGCGTCCTCTGTGTATAGGCGGAAGCATACTCCACTGCCTTCACGACCCGCACGACCCGCCCGTTGCATCGCAGATGATTTGGTGATGTCTCTTGTCAATAGGGTATCAAAGCCTGGGGGCATAAGGATGCATATATGGCATAAAATAAAAATATGCGCACCTCCACCGGACGTCCGCGCAAGATATTGTTTCTCCTTACATTTACCCGTATCAATGACATATTTGATACCCGGAATGGTGATAGACGTTTCCGCTATATTGGTAGCTAGGATACACTTTCGCGTGTTCGGGGGAGTCGGATTGAATGCTTTGTTATTCTGAGAATGATCTTGTGCAGCGAACATAGTACATGTGAGGACCTGGAAAAATGGTCAGCGCAGTAAATTGATGAGGGTGGACTGTGAAAGGCGCACAGAAGGTTGATCGGCGGGGAGCTGTTTAGCGTACAAATTGATAGACTTTTGGAGGCTTTCAATATCCTCCTGGCCAGGTAGGAAAATTAGTACATCCCCAGTCGGCTGGTCCGTATGTATTTGGAAGAAAGTCCGCATGGCAGCATCGGTATAGTCTAGTTGGCTTTCTGCAGCGTGATATATTTTGACGGGATGTTGGCGGCCCTTGACGTAGATAATTTTCGCACTGTATGCGAACTCAGCGAACATGAAAAGGGCTGCAAGAAGGATACGTACTCGTGGTAGAATTTGCTGAATTTTTCAGCATCAAGAGTGGCACTCATAATTACAATTTTGAGGGGGTTCGAGGAATTTGCGGTGGCTTTGCCCTTGCCGTCCTTCGGCGCGTTTCTGAGCTTTTGGATTGTTTTGAGATTTGCGATGAGCAGGTCCGTCCGCAGGGTCCTTTCGTGCGCTTCATCGACGATAATGACGCTATATTTGCTCAGCATGGGATCCGACATGAGTTCGCGAACGATCATTCCGTCCGTGAGATATTTTATCCGTGTCGACTCGGACGATTTCTCGTCGAAGCGGACAGCATAACCAACGAGGTCGCCGACAGACCCATTTTGCTCTGTTGCGACACGGTGGGCGAGGGAGGTGGCAGCGACCTTGCGTGGTTGGGTTACTGCGATCATGCCGTTTCTTGCCAGCCCAGACTCGAGGATGTATTGTGGCACCTCTGTGAAAGCTCAGCGGATGCATACTGGTCGTTTAATATACGTACGAGTAGTTTTTCCGGACCCAGTCTCCCCAAGAAGAATCGTCACTTCATTCTTCCGAATTTCTTCTATAAGGGCGTCTCTTCCTAATTCCAGATGAATTTGATTTTGCCAATAAAATGAGGGATGTGAACGCACCTTTCGCAATGGGAAGCTGTGTGCGTTGTTCCTGTAAAAGCTTTGCTTTCAGAGTCGTGGTACGCGCGCCGTTGATATGACTGGGCCCAGCGCCATTGACTTGAGGTGGCTCTCCGCCCTGGATAGAATGGCGGCGCTTCTTCTGTTTGTGGCCGTTGGCGAGTTCGTGTTGCCCGTTGATTATGGAACCCTTACGCTTGAGGCTCTTTTTCGCATCATCGTCGTCGCTGACATCGACCCAGTGGGTTTTTGACTTGGGAACCTTGTTGTTTTTCGGGTTCTTCAGACCGTAGTACGACGGTGGCCGGACGGCTGGTATAAGTTTTTGGATCGCGGTGGGCATCTGTTTAGAATTAAAGATAAAAAAACAGAGAGGTGGGTAAAACTGAGGGCTATCTTGGCGCGGGGTATCTGTGAACGTGGACGGGCGGCTGGCTGGGCATGGGTTTGTGTTGAAATGAAGCACGAAAATATCCAAAAAGTTGCAAGGCGCTGAGATTGTCACGCATCACGCGCGTGACTTTCAATTAGCGACGCGAGCCCAACGCGAACTTGCAACTTGCCATCGACGAGCGCTCTCGCTCGACGCACGCTCCGACCTCGTCGCCGGCAAAATGAGCCACAATCGTCAGTGGTATCCTCAGAATACTAACGGGTATCCGCACGATGGTCGTCAGCAGCGCCCGCAGGACCCACATGCCACTTCCCAAGCATCTGATGCGGTTCAAAATGGCCAGCGTCTCCTCGCAGTGTATCCTCCGGCATCCGCGACGCCGACGCACCATGGTACGCTCAAAAATGCTATATAGTTCCCTAGTTAACGTCTCTTCAAGTGTCGCGGCACATCAGTAATATGACCTTGACCGCTGCACCGACATTTCCTCAGCCAAACTTTTATAACGCCCCGAACCCCGGTTTTCCGCAGAGAAATCCTGCACCGTTCTCGGAATACGACCAGCAGCTGAGGTATCTGGCGAATTATCCTGGTGGCGATGATTCTGGGCTGTGGGAGACCACGCGTAATGACGCCGTGAGGATGTTGAGTGAACAGGCGGGCCCGTATGTGTGGAAAACCTACATTCTTGATGGTCGACTGAATATATGCACTTTAGAACCTATCAATACCAGGATCCCCCGCAATGGTCACCCCCCGCCCCTCCATCTGCTTTCCAGACGACAGCATTTGCCCAGTCCGTGTTCCAGCGAACTGCACCGAACAATGCGTACCCCACGCCTCCGCCTGCTGCCATGAACCCTTCGTCGTCCTCCTTGGCATTTGCACTCGGTCCGCTTCCATCACGAACACAGCAGCCACCTTCTCAGCCCCAACTTCAACCTCAACCGCCACCTCAGCCACAGCCCCAGCCTCAGCAGCAGCAGCAGCCACCCCAATACCAGTCGCAGCAATATTACCCTCAGTCGAATTCTCAGCCACAAACACAGTTCCAGCCACAACACATACCGCAGTCGTACCCGCACCCCGAAAAAATCTACCAACCGCAAGAATCCCAGGCATTTTTTGATGATTTTCTTGAGCGCAAGCTACAGCAAATGAACCCTGTACCTGCCCCGGTCCCCAATGCACGCCCCGTTACGCCTCCACCAAAACCGAAATTGCCTCCCCCTGAGGAAAGCCCCGATCCCCTTGCACTATATTCCGAGCGCTCGTCTGCGTTTTCGGTGACTCCTAAGAAGCGCAAGCCTATCGTGTTGATAGAATCTCCATCTAAACGCATACAGTCAGCGAAAGCATTGCCCATGCCTTCACCGACAAAGGTGACCCCGCGACCTTCAGTCCCCCTGACTCCCAGCACAAATTCCAGTTCGTTTTCGAAGATGTCGTATAACCACGTAACGCCGACGCCCAAGCGGATAGTTAACAACGCATATGTGTCGATCCCTCCGAGTCCATGGTCGACGCCTGCCTCTACGAGGAAGATGAACGGCGGCAGCGGCAAGTGGCAAGCCAGCGATGGGCCTGATCTCGGCGGGTATGGATCGCAGGACGATGGGCCGTCGAGCCCGTCGAAGAGGTCTGGAATTACTGACTCCGTCAAGAGCTCCGCACGCCGCACTGGTGACAGGGATGAGCGAGGTATATATTTATATTCGCTCACATATAAATCTCGTTGTGAAATTGAACAAATTTCTAGGTCCACTCGAAAAACTAACATCTCTCATCGAGGATGTCTTCGAGGCTGAAGATACACTCCCCTCCGAGATGGAGGCGATCGACCTCAACCACGACTTCTTCTCCGCTCTCTCCACCGATCTCTCGCGGCCCATGCTCGCAGCCGGCGTGGTCCGCAAGCTGACCAAGTACATTGGGCACGTCGCACGGCCGACGAAGCGCCTGCGCCAGACGACGGGCGGTGTTCTGGGTACTCCACGTGCTAAGGGACGCATGGCGGACGTTGACACGCAGATGCTCTCGCGTCTGCTCAAAGTGCTGGAGCGCAGTGTCCGCGCCGGCGAGGATCTCGACCCGTTCATGCATCAAGGCGCACCGCCTGCGGCGAAAGCGTCGCCCCGGAAACCGAGCACGAAGAAGGGAGCAGCGAAGGGCGCGCGCGGAGATAGGCGGTCGCACACACCGAAGGGTGATGAAGAGGGTGATGTGGATGAGGGGTCGGTTGCCGACTTGCGGGTTTCGCAGAGCTCGGGGCTAAGTGAGGAGGATTATGAGCGGCTTGTGACGCAGCTAGACACGGCACATGAGAGCATCCTCGCCGCTGATTGCTGCATTGCACTTCTCGCCAGCGATAGATTGACGAAACAAGTATGTTATTAACTTCAGATTACAGTGGCACTGTACTCACCTTCCCACCAGCTGTACTCCGAAGAACTCATAACGGCTTGCCTCAATACGATCAAGAACCAGTTGACTAAGATCCTCTACCCCTTCGTGGAGGCGTCCGCCGAAGCTGGGGCAACGCTCAACATCAGCCCTTTGCTCGTGGGCATCGTGAAGAACGCGCACACGATGGCGTCCGCACACCGACGGCAGCTCGGCGAGCTGTTTGTCGCGCTCTCTGCGGTGATTCCGCGTATCAACAACCTCGTCAACGCGGAGGCGGTCGCGATGTCGGACTCGATCATCATCCAGGCCGTGTACATCGCCATCGGACCGTTCTTCGTCGTCGACCTGAGCGGCGAGACGGACGCGAAAGGCAAGAAGGAGAGTGTGGTGATCAAGACGCTAGGGAAGAGTGCGATGCGTGGGCTGCGATTAGACGCGTTGTCGCTCATTCGCAGTGTGAGTGGTTTTGATTGGTGGGTGACCCGTGGTTGTGCTCATGGAATGTGCAGATCTTTGCCAATCATGAGGATCAGCGGTCGTGGATCATCGAAGAGATCCTCGCGTCGTTGATCAAGCTGAATGATACCAAGCAGAAGGCAGGGCAATATCGGTCAGTAGCAGCGTGGCGCATATATCGTATTGAACTTACACAACTCCTTCCAGGTTGAGGGATGGACGCTCCATTCGCACCGTTTCGGCTCTTCTCCTGCAACTTGTGCAGACCTCTGCCCACGATGTGCGGATAGAGGCCAAGAAGATCGAGAAGACCCGTCAGAACAAGTTTGCACTCAAGCGGCAGGAGAGCTTCTCTGAGAGCCAGCAAGCACCGCCAGAGCCGTTCCTTGACGAGACTGATCTAGAGGTGTTTTGTTTTCTGTGATTGCCGTAACTTCGTTATTGATCCGTTATGCAGGAAATTCGACTATATGGTACCGGTCTAGAGTCAGCGACGAAGGCAGCAAAGTCTATCATCATATTCTTAACGCAGAGGTAGGGTATCTGGTGCTTCACAGGGCAACTTGCTGACATTTAGCAGATCCGGCAAGGGAAAGGCAACGAAAAATTCGAACGAAGCTGAATATAGGCTGATCTTCGATAATCTCATCGACGACTTGCTTGTTGTGCTCTTCTGGCCGGAATGGCCCGCAGCTGGTCTCATCCTCAGCATTGCTTCAAAGTTCATGGTACGTATCATGGGGACTCTTCGATCTATTATATTGACGATTGGTGAATATCACAGGTTTCATCGTTAGATGATATCAAAACAAACTCCCAAACTGACAGCAATGCCGCTAAGACTATGGCTCTGGATCATCTTGGTGTCATCGCTGCTCGAATTCGGACGAGTGTGCTCAAGGTCCAGCGCGATCCACCTTCGAAAAAAGGTCTTAGGCCTCTTGATGATGTAAGTTTTGAAATATATTATATTTTTCTTCAGAAATTCACATAGGGTCTTGCGTAGATTGTTGGGAACGTAAATTTGAAGTACTTGAATCGTTTCTTGGAGGCCCATAAGGACGTAGCTTCTCATTTGTGCAAACGATCCTCCGAAGATCAGGCGTACGATGTATGTATGTTCGCCTTCTCAAGTGATTGCTTATTTACAGGTGGTATAGAGTGCAAGAGAGCTGACCGCTGCTACACTTGGCCAAGAGCTTGCGAATGCTCTGAAGAATGTACATGGTTGGATCGAAAATCCGGAAGCAGACGAGGACCTTACCATCAAGGATCCAGCTCATCTGGATGCATTTGGACAGCGCTTGAAGATCGCTTTGTGGGAGGTGTGGAAAGAGCCGTCTAGCGATGTGTTTGACATCGGGTATGTATTCGTTGATCGGCATTTCTCAGGGAGTCTTCTGAATGTGTTTTCTAGTTCGCAGGAGGAAGTGGTACGAGTCGACGGCCTCGCTGAAGAAATTGGCACAATCCAGAGTCTCCGCAATTCGTTCAACCCCATCTTGGGTGTCATCTTGATGGCACTCGACGCGCCAGCCATTTTCATGCGTACCAAGGCCCTTCGCGCACTAGGTCAAATTGTAACCAGTGATGCTTCAATTTTATCCCAGGTACGATCTTTCGAATCGCTCTTCATCTTTTCGGGCTCATCTGTCCCTTCAGCCCAATGTCCGCCGTGGTATCGAGAGCCATCTCCTCGACAGTTCGCCCGCCGTCCGCGATGCTGCAGTTGAACTCATTGGCAAGTATATGATCGACTCGCCAGAGGTGGCTGGTGATTATTACCAGAAGATAGCTGATCGAATAGCGGTGCGTGCCTCTGCATCTGTTTTTTCATGAACGACTGAATGCATGGAATATCAGGATACTGGGTTAAGTGTGCGGAAACGTGTCATCAAGCTACTTAAATCGTTTTATCTTATCACTGACGACGCTCGACGGATCGATATTGCCACCCGAATGGTTCTCCGCATGCTAGACGAAGACGATACAGTCAAGGACCTTGCCATCAAGACGATCGAAGAACTGTGGTTCCCGCCCCAACCACTTGCTTCTGCTATGAAGGGACGCTCTGCTGCACCAGGGAACAATGCACATGATAACACGGCACTTCTATCGAAAGTGTCGGTCATTATGGGTACTTCTGCTCAGTTCAAGGATCGGCAGTCCCCCCTGGAAGATGTGCTGCATAAAATTATGAGGGAAAAGGAGGGAAAAGAGAAAGATTCACTTCACTCCCGGTACGGGGAGATATGTGAGGCTCTGATAGATGGTCTGGTCGACGCTTCTGACCTGCCCGGATTCGTAAGTTTGCAGTTAACAAAGTCTTCGTTTTCACTGACAGGCGACCACCAGACTGTGATCAATTGCATTCGAACGATTTACCTGCTCACATCTGCGTATCCCTCCATTCTTTCGGGTACCAATGCTTCTACCTTGTTGCCATACCTCAAGAATGCGAACTCAGTAAGCACGACTCGCCTTGACCAATTGACAGAGCCTAATCGGTTTGCTGAAGGGAGAAGAACTGTCGACCTCGGATTATCTGCTGAAAATATTCAAAGTGTCTATTCCTCACATGCCCAAAACGGCGGCGAAGTTCGGCCACGAGCTGCAGGCTGCGCTTCAACCGATGATCATTAAGCCATCGGGTGCGGGAGGGGTCCAGGTTCGTTAACTTTGGATCTAAATTTATGCTTACTGATACGTGGCCGTAGATATTACAAGAAGCCGTGGGGTGCATGTGTGTTGTGGTGCAACATTTAACTCACGATTTCGTTCGATTGGTCAACCTGCTCAAATCTTGCAATGGTAGGACTTTTTCGGTAGGGAAGTGATCGCGCGATAACTAATGCATATATCCAGCTCGTCTCCAGCAGATGATCAAGCGATCTGCCGCGCAAGAAATTGGAGCTAATGAAATCCGCGCCCTGATTATTCTAATCTTCATTGTGTCGTTACTTGCCGAGAATTGCAACTTCGACAATCTGCGGAACGAGAATCCTAGTATGTTTTTGTACGCTCTGGCTCACGATGTACATCTAAATCTTTCTTCGAGACCTGACAGCAGATCTCAATTCGATCTCCCAAGGCTCCATCAGCGAGCACGTCTACAATACCCTCTTGACAATGTACGAGAAGAACAATAATGCGTCATTGAGGGGCCGCATTTTGCAATGCCTCGGTTCGTCTGTGATCGTGCAATACAGCAACAAACTATCTGACAAGCATTTATAGGGTTTTTGTTCCGTGCTCATCCAACATTGATGACGATGGAACGTTCAGCACTCATCATGGACGAGATCTTTGCGTCGAGCGAGGAGGAAGGAAAAGGCCGCTTGCTGAGGATCATTCAAGATTTCCTTGTTTCTGAAGCTTCCAAACACAGTGCGAAGGAAAAAGGTTTGTCATATCTCGAGTTCATCGGCGGCGTACCTAATTGTGTGCAGAGCTTGCGAAAACCAAACCAAAGAACAGCGATGTCAACATGGACGAACTTGTTGGCAACACGGATGGGTTCGCGGACTCGGGGTACGCACACTTTTAATACTTGAAATTGATGGATTAATTGAAAGATGGCCCACAGAGTCAGCTCGGCGATCGTGCAGCGTTATCTAGATCACGTCTTAGAAGCGGCCTTGTCGCAAAATGCTCAGATTCAAGCCATTGCGATTGATGTCTTGAGCTTCACGATCAAACAGGGCCTTGCGCATCCTCTCCAGGTGTGTTTGTGCCCGCTCTCTGCTAGATATCTATATCTGACCCCATTTATTATAGTCCTTCCCCGTTATTGTCGCTCTTGAGACGAGCCCGACGCCCAGCATCAGTAACAGAGCTAGCGCACTGCACGCAATTCTCCAAGGGAAGCATTCATCGCTGCTCAACACCCGGTATACCATCAGTGCTCGGAAGTCGTATGATTATCAGAAGAAAATTGCGACTGGAACAGTGCAAGGTTTGCCGCCGACCGTTCAAACGAGCCTTAATTATTGATCTTGTTACTACAGGGTTCCGTATGCAAACCACGTCAATCGCCCTTCTGCAGCGATGGTATTCTCACATTCGCGAGAAACGGCCAACAAGGCAGGACTTTTTGAAGTCGCTCGTGAAGATATTCCAAGAGAACCCTTCGTACGAATCAAGCCAGGATGATGTGAACTACACGCGGTATATGGCCGAGAATTTTGCTGCGTTTGACTACAAGACGCAGGAGGAGGTTCTCACTGTCATCAAATACCTTACGAACGTCCTTTCAACAACCGGAATGCAATTGCTGGAGATTGTTTCGCCGTCCCATCTGCTGACACATCTCCATGCACCTTCGCAGTCGCAACAACAGCCATCTCTATCGCAATCCCAACCGCAGTCCCAATCACAAACAGAATCGGCCCCTAGTGCAGATATTTCAGAGCTGCCGCATGTACGTCGACAACGTTTGACCTGTATTTCCATTTTTATGCCTTCCTTTCAGACCGACAGCGCAGATGCATTAGCGGCCCCTAAGCCCGCCGACTTGCAGCTGTCGCATAACCAAGTTGCGCTAATGCGAACATCTGTAATCATAGCTATGGTCATGCTCCTCAAGGCACATCTGAAGACATTATATTCTTTGTCCGAAGAGTAGGTTGTTTGTCTGCGGTGCCATACTGTCTTACTGACACGAGTATAGCAAATGTAATAAGTTTGTCATTGGCAAGAAAAGTGCCATTGGGGATAAACCAGCGACGAAACGCAACGATAACCCTATCTCGTGGGCGCGGCTCCCTTTCGCAACGGATGCCCTTCATACTACCCAGGATGCTGAACTGCAGAAGGCTAGGGTGAGTTGGCTCTCGCCCTCAATCGTATATTGGTCTGACATTTGTTGTAGTTCCTCGAAATCTGGAACGAGGATGGCCTGACTGCGGAACCAGAAGAGGACGAATTCATGTAGACTGCTGCTCGCCTTTGTTTGCTTCATCCACGCACTGACTTCTGCTTTGGGCTCTATTGCTACTATACTGATATGTTTATTAGTCCTCGTTATCCTCACTCACTCGTTTTCGATGATACCCGCATTATCTTGTACTTTGCTTCTATTATAAATAAATTACGTAGATACTTATACTTACGCCGCCATTTCTGGGTTATGGGGTTGCCAACGTCCTTTCATTATAATTGCAATGCTTTGTAACATAATAGAATATATTCCCCAGTGTGCTATCTATACATCTTCTACAATGGTAATCGTAAAGATACCTTTCTACACTGGCAGGGTGACCACACTGCCATTTAAAAAAATAACCGGCCCTTTCGGGATCGCCCCGCCGACTGCCTGCTTGGTGTCCTCGTCGAGGTGCGGGTCATCCTCGAACTTCCACTCAAGCGCACCACCATACGGCGCAGGCAGATTATGGTCGTCAATGAGCTCAAGGAGCGCGGCGCCCGGGTCCTTGCCGAGCACGTGTATCTTCTGGCGCGTGCCCTCGTCGAACCAGCCCTTGATCCAGTTCCAGATCGTCGGGAAGAAGGACGGCGAGTTGACGATGGCGATAGCGTGCAGGGTCTCGGGGTAGTTCGCGGTCGAGAGGCGGGAGGCCTCCTGCAGGTGGCTGCGTAGGCGCCACATTGCGCCGAAGGAGACGTGCTCGAGGTCGATGATCGTCATTGTGCTGGAGATGGGCGTTGGTGAGGTCGCCCGTGGGAGGTGCGTGCAGAGTGGGAAGGTGAAGCGGGTCATGAATTCGTAGAGGGCGACGCTGCGGGGGGTGTTAGTTTATATCTACACGATGGAGAGGGAGAGAGAAGCTTGCATTCTGTGGTATCTGGTTTCTGCGGGTATGGCGTATAGTTCGTGCTGGATGGCTTCTAGTGAGGCGAGGCGGTAGACGAAGAGAGGTATGCCGAGCTAATTGAATTGACAGGTAAGTAAATATGTTGTAGCTTTGTGCAGCAGGCTTTATTCACGCACCTTGTCCCGCCGGCCGGTCCATCGCGGATAGAAACGCTGCGACTGCAGCATCTCGTCGGGCGTGAGCTCTTCGTACAGCTTGTCGACGCGATGCTTCTTCCGCCAGCTCTCCGCGTCCGCGAACTGCTTCTGCGCAGCGGGCGGGTTGAAGCTCCTCGCCCTGAGGAATCGACTGCGAATATCAAAGATCAGCTCATGATCCGTTCACTGGACAATATACCGTACAGCAGTGTCGCATCGTCATGCGATGCGCTTCTATCGTCATCGGCAGGCTCGTACAGACCCGCGGTCGTCAGCTCCTGCCTGAACGTCTCCAGCGCCTGTTCTTGCTCTGGAGTGAGGTTCCCGAGGTGGCCGGCTAGCGCAGCGTGCCCTTCAGCGCCCTTAGACTCGGAGGCCATTTCCTGGTCGACTCAGATCGCGTGGATTCGAGGGGTCGGCAGAGGAGTAGATGGCGATATGGTAGAATGTGGAATGGGAGGTGGGAAGCGAGTCGGAGAGGAAAGATGATCATCACTTGCTCCGTTGGCCTGGATTAGTCATTGAAGCGGCTAGCATGCCACTGGAAAAGCTCCCAGCTTGGAGACTGCGACGATCAAGTGATTATGAGTGCAGCAGTCTGTTCCTTATTCCATTTTATCGCAGATAGAATGTGCCGAAGTCTGAGGAGTACGCAAACGTTAACGTTGAACGTTGAACGCTGCACGGTGAATAGCGCGTCATCGGAGGCAAAAGCGGAATGTGAGCGGAGTTACAATTGGCATAGCTCCGCTCCACTACGGTTTGCTCAAACTCGAACCTGCCACTGGTGCCGGTGACTGCTTAACTTCAGCAAAGTTTCTCTCGGTCTTGCCTTCCTTTTCATATCGAAGTGGAAATGCTCTGTTCCTGAAATTCTCAACGCGTTCATAAGCGCTCATTACCTCATTCGCTCTGGTCGGCGGTCGCGTCGCGAATTTGAATATGGAGTCATGTCAAACCTTTCTCCGAAGCGCCCATCTTTCATGCCCTTCCACAGGGAACTATATTGCGCTTGATTGATTACCTCCCCCGTATGTGGAGACCGCTGAAGACTCTGTCAGCGACGCCTCAGCTCCAATGATGTGGCGGGAGCCTGCTGTTCCAATCTGGTTACAATGATTAACCTACTACATACTCTATAGGCCTGCACACCAACGGCATCCTGGCCATCTCCAGGATTAAATGTACTCAAAGTGTGCTACTATGTGGGGAAGAAGGTATGCTGAATCTGTTGATAATTATAACGGGCATCGCAGTGACTCATGTTCCCATCCAAGTCCGACAAACCTGCAATCAAACAGGAATGGAGCGACTTTCTATGAAGCTAGTACATGCATTGGGCATCAGGCAGTAAGGGTAGCTCCAACACTGAGTCAGAATCTACGTGTAAGTCTCAACGATTTCCCTCAACAAGACACATAATGATGAACATTGCTATCAATACAACAATTTACATTCTGAATTAGAGCTGCAATTTCCAGTCTGTTTCCTTCCATTGGAATCTCATGCCTGCTGTACGGTCTCTTTCTTCTCGTCAATTGAGTCATCGCCACTAGATTGAAATTCGACGCAAGAAACGATCAGTGCGAGTTTTGATTAATCTGTACTTACACCTACCGAGCATCCTCTGGTCGTGGCGACTCGGAGATGGCTTCCTTCTTCTCGTCATTGGTTTCGCCTACGCCCGCTTGACCACTTGTGCAGGATACGATCAAAGACAAATTTTGACGCAAGACACGATTAGTGTGAGTTTTGATTAATCTGCGCTTACACCTACGGAGCATGCTCTGGTTGTGGCGACTCGGAAATGGCTTCCTTCTTCTCTTCGGTCGATTCTCCTTTGCCCGATGGACCACTTTTACAGGATGCGATCAGGAATGCGTTGTGTCGTCCACCACCGTACTTACGGGACATCCTCTGGGTTTATGATGACGACCTTGTCGACCACCGCGTCCGTAAGCACCGCCGCACCCTGCTGCAAGACCGTGTTGGCGGCGGTCGAAGCAATAATATCGGCCACTG
This sequence comes from Hypholoma fasciculare, assembly GCA_016801325.1. Taxonomy (NCBI): domain Eukaryota; kingdom Fungi; phylum Basidiomycota; class Agaricomycetes; order Agaricales; family Strophariaceae; genus Hypholoma; species Hypholoma fasciculare. The sequence goes on from JAEKIV010000344.1 coordinate 15,895, forward strand.
CAGTGTCCGGTACCATATTGCTGATCAGGCCCGCCCCCACGCTCGCGATCTTCGCGTCCATCCCGACGACGATCGTGCCAGTCGCAACGGTGAGGGCGGCAGGGATGATCACGTCCTTGATCAGGCGCTCCGGGAGCTCGGGGTGGCCGCGCCCGGCCCACTCGCCCTCGAGGACCTTGAGCTTCTGCGACTGGACGGAGATGTTGCGCCCGGCGATGGCTGCTGCGACCAGCGACCCGCCGGCCGTGAAGAAGGCGGCCACCGCGCCCACTGCGACGCGGACCGAGGACGTCACGCGCTTGGCGCGTTTCTTGTATATCTCATTGGCGAGCCGCTCGTCGTCGAACTTCTTTTTGGTGACGCGCTTGCGGTACTTGTTCTCGCTGAAGTGGAATGTCTCGAGGGTCCTCATGGCGTCGTAGAAATGCCTCTGCGAAATTGAAGGGGAGGGAAAAGACCGTCAAGTGGGAAGATCGAGGCCTCGTAAGCTGCCAGTTTTCCACTGAATATACTGCTGTATTTACCCCTTAGAAGAATCTAGATGTTCATTACCAGTGACATGGCACGCAGACCTAGTCAACAGAACTCAATGGACTCCCAAACATAGAGATGTATCTAAATACTTGCCTCCCTGCCAGCGGGAGATTTTTCTCATCTTCGTACAACGATAGGTATCGGAAGACGACAATACACCGCACATGCTTTCCTAATGGTTCTAGATCGTTGCAATTGAACACGGGGTCGCATATGTCCTAAAAACATACAATGTGAGCGTCTATCTGCCGGTGATTCGTAATTTCCGAAAGCTTGCCCAAATTACCAGCTAATGAGCGCTTTTCATCTTACAGATTGCGTGAGCACCCTAAACATAAGTCACCTCGTTATGGAATGTAATTGATTCCTTTTCCCAGATACTTATAGCACAGGTTTATTAATACTTTCCTCCTCAACCTTACCCTGACAAAACCTTGGGAGTTCATGACACTGTATTCAAACCTCCCTTGTCACTTGACGCCAACGTCTGATCGGCGAATAGCCGCCCAGCCTCCCTATTCTCTGATCATGATTTGACCGCGGTGGAATCAAGTCACAATGATGATCGATTATAGAAGGGAACAGCGCAATCTGTCCCTTCAGCACACCTTTGCCGCTTCAAGTCTGATACGGACGTGAGCGAAGCTGTTCTGATCCACATTCACTTGGTTTCCCATGCGGAGCCCGTTGTCTCGGCCTCAACATACTTTCTATTATACTGTCGATATCTTCAGCCAGCAGCTCGGCTACAGGAACTCTGGAATAATTCGTCTCACCGCGTACTTCGTCGCTCAATCACGTTAGCGCACACCTTTTAAAAAAAGACGCGAAAACATCATGATATTTGTTTGCCGACCGTTAACTTTTGCTGGCGAGACGACTTCGTATTGGTCTGATTCTATGTAAGCGGTATCTCTGAAACTATGTACATATTTTTAGGCTGAATAAAACAGTGCTATCTAGGGTCATATACAACATCAATTCGGTTGTCGTGGACTCAGACCTCACTGGGTTCGGATGCCTGAAATATAAATCTCATTACATTGCATTCTTTCTTCGAGTTTCTCAGGTGACCTCAGGCTATTCTCGAGCAATCAACTACCACTTACCGCGCTCATAGATGTAACTTGGGAACGCGGGTAAGCTTCGGACGCTGGGAAGCGGACTGCATGGACTGAAAACAAGGCCAACACGATCGATTGAGAAATGAGCTTCGCTCTCACAGGCTAAAGCGCTGACAGGTCCTACGTGCCACTTTTGTGGCGCGTTTCTATGCTAATTTTGAGCTTTACACAGCCCGGGACGTCAAAGTCAAGGGATCAGTCTGTATGGCATGTATACGCGCAAAGCCTATCATGTCAGTGGTTCACCCCTGCTGATCTCTTCACATTCTGAATATACCGCTGTCTTGCTTTCAACTACTAATACTATGTATTGATGCAACTACGCCAACTTCTGAAACCCGATCTTTTCGCTCAAAGAAAAAAGGAAACATTTATAACGATCAGAATGGTACAACATAAACATCGTGCGAGTGCCGAACACCTTTCCCTCTCGACGATTTATAAAGTGAGTTATCGTCGACCTTGTTCTATCCGAGTAGTCGTCTTGATCATTCAGACGCGTCTTTTCTTCTCGTGACCATAGTGGCTGGATCGACTGTAGGTGTGAGGAAAACGGTCAGTGAATTGCTCCAATCACCCTCAAAAAGACTTACTGCATATCTTCCGGGCGGGCCGCAACAACTTTGTTGACTACCGCATTCTTGACGGAAGTGGCTCCTTGCTCTAGGCCCCCGTAGTAAACGTTGGAAATGAGGAAATCGTTGATCTCAGTGTTTGGAACGAGTTGGGCAAACTGGTCGGGCGACGCCACCGCGAACACGGCATCCATCCCGGCGGCGAAAGTGCTCGTAGCGGCGGTGAGAAGGACAGGAACAATTTTGTCCTTGAGCCTGCGCTCCGGGAGAGGTGCGTATCCACGGTTGGCCCATTCTTCTTCGAGTAGCTCAAGCTTCTGCGACTCGACGGAGATGTTACGTCCCGCAAAAGCAGCAGACACCAACGTCCCTCCGCCTGTGAGCGGGGCAGCAGCGGCACCCACCCCAACACGGACTTTAGACGACAGACGCTTGGCTCGTTTCTTGTATATCTCCGTGCCCAGTGCCTGGTCGCTGCTGTATTTGTCGGAAATATGCTCGCGATATTTTTCCTCGCTGAAGTGTGCGATCTCGCTGAGTTTCATGATGTCACGAAGATACTGCTGGGTAATGGGGTGCGGCGAAAGAGGACTAGAAGGTAGGCGCCTCTTAGACCGAAATTTTGATCATACTCGCTACCGTATTTATCTATCCACGGATTCACAGGAGCACCGCCAATGTTATCATAAAAATGACATCAGCGAGTTCCGAAACATAGGACGGGCGCTTGATTACCTGCCTCAGTGTCATAGGAAGTAGCAAGATTCTCTCATTTGAGAATGGTGGGATGGCGATACCGTCTGTATGGGGTTCTATCCTGACCTCGAGGCGCCTCTAGACCCATACCATCGACCACGGGAGCACACCGCTAAAGACAGGAACAGATACTCGTCCCTTAATTTGGAAACGCGAGCGTCTATCAGTCGGAATTTCGCCCCAACCGTGGTGTGCACCACTTGACACGAAGTCACTTCAATATATACTCCACTGCACATGTGGTACAAGTGCGCTATTCAATCAGCAACGCGGCGTCAGTGGTTTCTCATGGTATCAGCTTATACATTGTATTAGAGTATGAGCACCACTCGTTGGGCCGAGTGCTGTGTCGTTTTCTTTGTCTGACCCGAGGCGAAATTTATATTAGGCTTATAAATTATGGGCACGATCATCGACCAGACTCAAGTCACCCAGTTGACCAGCCATCCACTGCATTGCACTCAGAAATCCGTTAATTCAATGATAACAGTGCAGCGCCTTTACTTGTACCCAGATCATATTACACTTCAACTCTTCTTTATAGGGTATTGCCTCGAGGCTTTGGCGATACTCAAACTGATGGTCATTGTAGGTACGATGATACGGTCACTTGACGGTCACAGTGAGAGCAGTGAGCCACATGGGGATTCATACATACCGGAAGACTCATACTCATGTCGCCTGCAGCGTCGCGGGATGATGTGTCGTCAGCGGCAGTGCCAACTTTATCTACAATAGGGTAGATTATAGATCGATAAATGAAGGGTGCATTTTTTTTTCCTACTCATTGACAGTGCTTTTCTCAGCGTTCTGCCTTATCTGTCTGCAGATTGCCAAAAACACTGCCAATGGAATATTAGTCAATTCCCACATGTACAGAGGGCGCCTAATTTGCTGGCATGTTCTCATGAGCGACTCCCTCAGGATGATATAGCGGAATTTTATGGTCGAAGGCACTTAACTTGAGCTGTTCCTTGAACGCCTAGGGGTAGAGGCAGATATACTGATTCTAAAATTAGACGGCGCGAGCGTCTACCTATGGAATCAATATGTAATCGCACAATATTCGTGAGACCGTGGAATGAAGCGAGGCTACATCCAATGTTATAAACAAAAGGAACTTAATGAAATATATGGGCGTCTTAAATTAAAGACTTATTCAGTCGCTTTATCAATGGCTTGTCGCGTGGGGCGCTCTTTCTGGGGCACCCTTTCCCTTGGTATCAGCCAGCCTATAAATAGGCTGTAATACTAATAGGCGCAGAGCATTGCGTCTGTCATATATGACCTGAGAGAGAACTGCACGCCAAAAGCTGTCCTTTGAGCTTCCGAGAATGAGATAACTGAATAGCAGATCGGCGCCCAACCGGAACGTAAATTCTTGGACAAGCTATGCCAGCGTCTTGGAAAATGACTGTATCTTTGACGGTATTATACTTTCTTCTCCATGTTTAACGCAAATGCGAGGTATGTTTATTGGATATTCACAGAGCACAAAAGCTGTTTGTTAACTAATAGATCAATCAAACAATGAGGTGAAATAAAAGCTACTTGTTTGACGCGGGTTGAATTGCTGGGAGTGCTGGCTGCCGGTCCAAATGCCCCATTGAGTTCCAGACGAACCTATAGAACGTTCCGTCTCCCTAATAAATTATCAGCATGTGCCACTTGCGTAATGCAGATTTCCAAAGCGGCTTACAATTATATTATTTGGGAAACCTGTTTCGAATGGTACAACAGATTCCAAGTACTTCATTTGTTCCGGCGTCAAAGATATTTCGAGCGCCTCGAGGTTGGCAATGAGGTGTTCAACCTTGCGTCCGCCAATGATAGGGAAGACGAAAGGCGTCTTCTGCATGACGTACGCTATAGCAACTAGTAGGACCAGATTGAGGTTATTGAGAGGAGACGGAAATGGGTATGAAGGACATACCTGCAGTGATGGACTTCGCCCCAACTTCCTGTGCTACCTTCTCGAGTGCCGCACTCGCTTTCTTCTCGTTGTCATTGCGCAGCCAGTCACCGCCAAATATAACGCGTCCCTTCTCTCCTGTCTCGAGTCGCTTTTGCTCCTCTGCGTCAGTCCTAAACTTTCCGGAAGCGACGACATTCCATGGTGCAAGCGCCATACCCTCAGAGCGGGCCATCGGAATTATTTCCCTTTCGAAAGAGCGCTCGAGGACGTTCCAGGCACCTTGGTAGATCACAAACGGCGTAAGAGCGTTAGCCCGTGCGTACGCATTAGCTTTAGCGACGACCCAAGCGGGAGAGTCAGAAATGCCCTATTCATCACCATTCTGCTTAAGCATTATAATAAAGGGATAAAGCAATAAAATGTGACTCACGAGGTATAGTACTTGCCCTTGAACCACGAGGTTATGTAGCGCGTGCATAACTTCCTCGATACTTGTATCCCAATCCCACCAGTGCACATACAACAAATCGACGTAGTCTGTCCTGAGCCTTTCCAGCGACTTTTTGAATGACAACTTCAGGGATTTAGAGTTATTTCCCGCGAAGATAATCTTGTGACCATCGTTCTGCAGGGTCGGATCTCTTAGTCTGAAGTTGTTTGTATACTAAAAATTGTGTCAGATAAAATTGAGTAGCAGAACTACAGACTTGCTTTTGTAGCGATGAACAACTGGTCTCGTATTCCTCGTTTCTCTGCCCACTCGCCTATGAAAAGCTCAGAGGTGCCATCTTGACTGTTTCCAGATATTTTTAGAATATGATCCAAAAATAGAATCCTACTCACTAATTATTAGCCGTATCGATGAAGTTCCCGCCGTTATCGAAGTAGGCGTCCAGTAGCTTGAAGCTCGATTCTTTGTCCATAGACCCCATACCTATATCGCTCCAAGCGTCGCCGATACTCATTGCGCCTAGCTGAATCGGCGATACGTGAACGCCAGCTCTTGGTGACAAAAGACGGTAGCGCGCGAGTCCAGTGGGCGGCGGCGGCGGGGCGTTGTAGAGAGACATGCTGCTGCAAACGTTTCCTTGTTAGTACCTGTTGAAGGTATGGGGTGACAGAACTGGTTGTTCTGTTTGAGTTTGAGAGAGAAACCTGCTCGTTTTATAGAATTCTTGTCCGCCTTCTGGCCGTCTTCTCTCGGAATCTCAAGGGGTGAACGTCAGCATGCTGCCGTCGATTTGTAAGAACAAAAACAAGGACAATCTCGGTCCTCGGGAGCCAGAGCCTAGTGGAAGTTGGCACTGACTCACTGAACTGAGCGGGTACTTCCCCGGCAGGCTCCAGGAAGGAAGTAGCATGCCGAGAGCGGCATGACGCAGGTACACATGCGCAGTTGCCTTAATTTGTGACAATGCTACTTTTGAAATGTTGTTCTCTTTGTTTTCCTTTCCTTTCCTTGAGGCTCGAACGTTTGAATTTGATAATATGCCACCTTATTTCTTGATATTAGCCAACTCGTATCGAAATCGAAGAAAAAAATTGTTTCCCCGATCTCCCTTTCCCTGAAAGTTGAAAGAGAAAGCGCGCGCCGCGCTCGAAAGGCTGTGAAATCTATAAACCGGACGCTGCGCTTTCCTTTTCTGACCAGAACGATCGAGCTAAAAATAATTTTATGCGGTACCAAGGCATGTTTCCCACGTTTTTTCTGTGGTGTGTCCATCGCAATCAAGCTGTTGTGCGGCGGCGGTCGTTAATAGGCTCGGCGACGGGCGTTATAAGATCTCATTAACACTTCCTTCCTCCCGTCATCTCGGTCCTCCTTTCTACGATGTTTCCCGCAAGCCTTCTACCCCTCGCGTTTTTACTACCCTTCGCGGCTGTGCCAGTTAGGGCCGATACCTATGACATGGTAACGGAGTATTCAGGGGAAAACTTCTTCGACGACTGGACGTTCTACAACAATTGTGAGCGCGCTAGGCTGTATTTTCTTCTAATTTTCTGAAGCAGCTTTCTCCTTTTCTCAGTTGACAATCTAACAAACGGAGACGTCGTGTAAGTAGTCCTTTTCTCTAGAGGCGTTCGTAAATTTACAATGGATCAGGTTTCTGTCAGCGTCAGAGGCGCTATCATCAAGGCTGGCCTTCGTGGATACAACGACCAATCACGCTATCATGAAGGTTGACAACACCTCCACAGTGGTGTACAACGACAAGCGCAACAGTGTGCGGCTTCAGACAAATGTGCGCTACAGTGTGGGGAGTGTGTGGATCGCGGACATGATCCATGTTCCGTACGGGGTGAGTTCGAACTCGTTCTGTCTATTGTGCTCTGCCGCTGACGGCAGCACGCGCAGTGTTCGGTGTGGCCTGCCTGGTAACTGTCTATTTAAACTTCGCGATCTTCTAAAATTAACGTAGATAAAAATATAAGGTGGTCAAACGCACCTGGATGGCCAACAGGAGGGTAAGGAGATCGCGTAATGTGCGAACAGGCGCCAGGCTTACTGTTCACACACACGCTTAGGGAGATCGACACGTTCGAAGGAGTGAACATGGTGACAAACAGCCAGATGGGCCTGCACACGCTCGCGGGCTGCACCGTCACCGGGCAGAACCAGAGCTCGACGATAGTCAACTCGACGGACTGCTCCTACCTCGACAACAGCAATCTGGGCTGCATCACTACCGATCCGAGCACGGCCTCGTACGGCGCTGGATTCGCGGCCGCGGGTGGGGGCGTGTTCGTCACCGAATTCGCGACGACGGGCATTTCGTGAGTACACACAGCTTTGGCACAGCTGCGCGCTGCGCAGTCGAGATTAAGGGCACCATTCTAACGCGAATTTGAAATTTACAAGGGTCTGGTTCTTCTCCCGGGCCGACGTGCCCGCTGCGATTACCGCAAACTCGAGCTCGATAGATACCTCGACACTGGGGGTGCCCGTCGGGAACTGGCCCTCGACGACGTGCTCCTCGTCCGAGTTCTTCGAGCCGCAGAACCTCATTTTTGACATCACGCTTTGCGGCGGTGCGTCTCATTCCCCATTACCCTTTCACTCTTGACTGACTGACTCCCGCGCTGCCGATTTTCAGACTTCGCCGGCGCGACCAGCGTCTTCGCGCAGACGTGCAGCGGGACATGCTACACCGACTACGTCGTCGGCACCGGATCGAACTACGACACGGCGTACTTCGAGGTTGCGTCCGTGCGCGTGTTCAGCAAAGAGGGCACGAGCACGATCGTGCAGGGCAGTGCTGCGCCCCGCCCCGTGGCCGTGGCCGCGCTCGGCGTGGTGCTGAGCACGCTCGTCGCCTCTGCCGTCGCCGCCCTGCTATGATGTGCTAGTCATATCACTTCCCTCCTAAGATACCTCGGACATCATTTGGATCATACCATGAACTGGATATATCTATGTAGACGGATACCCGGCACCGATACCTGGCGTATGTGATGCCGTTGGGTGCGTTTTTAATGTAGAAGTATACTTACCGCTGCCTGTATCTGCGCTTTGTAATGCCTTTGTGTTTTAGAATTCTAGATACCCGGGGAGTCGGGGACACGCGAAAACGGATCTGGAGGACAATGAACATGTTGGAGTTTGCTTTTATGCGCTGCGCGCGGTCGGTGTTTGATTATATGTGCACTATTGTAATGCTTCTCGCTGCATACCGAATAAGCTCATCATGCCAGTTGCAGTAAGCGAATATTGGGTCTTATCCTCGCTCTCAAATATGGCTTCGCAGTAGCACTGAAACGGGTTAATCCGCCAAAATTCTGCATCATGCTAAAGTTCAGATATTTAAATCAATTGCAAGGTAATTTCTCAACTCACTTTAGAAGGTAAGTATAAATTATCTGCGAATACTACGTGTGAATTATGGACTATGTTGTAAACAACTATGTAAACCACAGATTTTTTTTTCCTGAAGCTGCCCTGATGGCCTAGTGGGCAATCAGGGTGATGCTGGAATGTCCCGGTCGTGGGTTCGATCCCGGACTGCAGCATGGCTGCGGCAAAAAAAAGACATACCCATATCGTGGGACTTGGTTTTGAGTCAACCCAAGAACCTCACCTCTGGTGGCTCGTTTCCAATGTACCCAACTGTTCTGATTGATCAAACTGTGGAAACCAACAAAATAGCACTGCACAGCCTATTTTTTTCTCAAGACGAAAGTTCTATTCGATTTCGTTCAATCTGTCTTGTTTATTTGAATAATTCTACTACTACAATGGCACTACTATCTGTGTATACCGCGTATGTAGTCATCCATCCATGGAGCCTGGAGCTCATCCTCGTGTCAAACGCAGATTCATTATCTTTTCCGATGTGTTTCTCGTGCCGAATTCGTACTTGTCGTGTTTGATTTAGCTGGGACTTCTTTTTTGTTGAACACGGACAAGGCATGTCTGAACCTTCAAATTTAGCATTCAATAACAGCACGACGCGTGCGGAGCACCCTTGTGTCGACCAGGCGACAGTCAAAATACTATTTGCAGCAAGAATAAAATATTTACTACATTCATATCGAAGAAAAGTCGTGGCTACGGTGCTCGGGGCCTCACGTAGCACCTCATTGGAGTGTTCCGCGTAAATTCCATCGGTTGTAGCAGCCGTGAATGATGCTACGCACGCAAATCAGCTTAGCGCAATGTGCATTAGACAAACTTTCACTGCAGCACTGCGTACAGAAAAAGAAAACCGTCATGAATGTCATTAAAGGTAAATAGCAGCGTCATTACATAGCCCGCCCGCCCGCCCGCCACGCCAGCGCGCAGCACGCGTCGAGCCGTATCATCACAAAGGACGAACACCAAGCCAGTTACAGTCCAGGCCACCGTCCCCGTCCCCGCTCTGCCTCTGCCCGCTCACGTCTGCGCCTTCGCCCGCACCTCCCGCCAGAACTCCTCCCACCGCGGCACACGCCCACCCGCCGTACCCGGCTCGCTCTCACGCCTGCCCTCCCCGCTCGTCCTCCCCGCGGCGGTCTCAGCAGCACCAGCACCAGCACTGGCAGGCGACGTGCCCAGCGGCGAAGGCCGTGCCGCGCCGCCGTACGCCTCGTGCTGCGCGAGCGCCAGACGGTCGAGCGCGCGGAGCAGCGACGGCGTCGCGGGCACCGGCGCAGGGCGCGGTGGGGCGAACTCGCTCACCTGCTCCGCGGCGGCGGTGGTGCTATCCGCGAGGCGCTGCAAGAACCCAGGCGTCCACGCGCCCTCCGCGTCCGGCGCCGCCCGCGCAGCCGCGAGGCTCGCGCGGCGGAGGAGCCCGCGCTGGGTTGCGACGTCCTCCTCGTAGTCCGAGTACTCGAGCGCGAAGTCGCCTTCGCCTTCGCCCGGCGCGTCGACCGCCGTGCTCGGCGCGGCACTCGTCCGGCGGCGCAAGCGCGCCTTGAGCTGCGCGATCTCGAGCTCGTAATCCAGCGGCGCGCGGCGGTCCTGCGAGATGTCCTTGCGCGGGGCGCCGGTGGTAGGGTGGTCGACGAGCGTCGGCGTCGATGAGGACGTGCGCGCCGTGTGCCCGTGCCCAGCGTCTGCGCTGGCCTTGCGGTCTACGAAGCGCAGCGCGCGGTGCTGCGAGAGCGGGGAGCCAGATGCGGAGGACGACGGCGCGTGCTTCGGCAGGGTGGCGTCATCGCCGTCGTCCTCGTCGCTCGAGTCGGGGGCTCCGCCAAACTTGACAGGCTTACGCCCCCGCCGGTCGATCCCGTCCCCCAATTTCCACCCGCGGGACTTCTTCGAGCGCTTCTTCTTGAGCAATTCAGCACCGGAAGGGACACTCGTGAGCTCGATGCCCTTGGCCGCCTTCGTGTCGGCCGAGGCGTTGTGCATCGTGATCGGGAGGTTACCATGGGTGTACGGGCTGGGGAACGCAGTCTTCATGTCCGTTTCATGGGGGAACAGAATGTCCTTCTCCGTGGCCCCATGAAGCTCGCTCGCGAAAAATCGTTCCATGAGAGACCTGTACGGCCTGAACGATCCCGTGCGGTGCGCCTCGTTCGGCAGGCTCGCAGTGTAGTTCGCGAGATAATTATCCCATTTCTACAGGGACACAGTCAGTAGGAGAAAGCACCAGGGAAATCAATACTGACCTCGTCAGGGCACTCGCCGATCCACTTCCGCAGCGCCCAGTCAACAGCAACGCCCGCGAAAAGGAACACGGCATAGCCCGCGCTGAGCCCCTGCTCCTGGCTCGAGCCCCACCAAATCTGGCCGTTCGGGCCCACCGGGCTCGTGGCCATCCACAGACGCTCCCAGGCGTTCGCCCAGCCCTCTTCCTGGGGCCGCATGAGCAGCGCGACGGAGACGATGATCCCGAATGCGCCTGTGGATGCGGTGCAGAAGCGGAGCAGCGCGTGCATCATGAAGGTCGTCATCCGCGACGCGGGGAGGACGGAGAAGAGGAGGAGGGATATGGTGAATGAGGGGAGGAATATGGCAGTGAGGATGATGCGCGAGCGCAGTGCCGGGTGGGCTGCGATGGAGAATGCGAGTGCGGTCAAGGTGCTAGAAAAACGTCAGTCTTTATGATGGGCTAGCTCGGAAGGACTCACCCTCCCGAGATGCCAAGGAATGTGTAGGTGGCATATCGAAATCTAGCGGCGAGAGGGGTGGTTACAGCGCATGTTATGACCCATATCGCGAGGAAAGACTTTGCCGAGAGAGACCCGGCGGAAGTGGTAGCTGGGATCAGCAGGGCAAGGGCGGTCGACAAATGGACTAGAAAATTATGTGAAGCCACTTCAGCATTGAAATCACAGATTCGCGTACCTCCAAAGGTAAATCCACCCGCCAATCCGCCCAATCCGCCTTCCAGTGCCCAGGTTACTTTCCACGGTTTTTTGGCCAGAGTAGTGAATCCTCCTGGGGTTGACAGAGCGGCGTAGCTAGCATCAGATTCTTTTGCCGCAGCTGGAAAGGCGCGCGAGCGATCGAGAGTAAAGAAAGTCCCCGAGAAAGCGAGGAAAAGAGAAGTCGTCAGTAGAGGGACAGCGTACGCCAAAAGATAAGGCGTCGAGGGCAGCAGAAGCGTCAGTGATGCGATCGCAGCCATGGTGGTTGATCGTGAGTCGTCGTAAGTTTCGTTGGTCGTGAGGTCGTTAAACAAACTATTAAAGAGAACCAGAGCAAGAACAAGAGAACACAAGCGGGCAGATAGATAAATGTCTCGGAGGTTGCTCGGAGGCGGCTTGCAGCCTGTGCGTGCAAGGGTAGGGGGTATTGAATGTTTCGCGTTGTTAGAATTACAAAGAGCCCATCAAAGTGTATTTATCGCTGGGGTTGGCAGAGCGAAGAAAAGGGACTTTGTGGGGGTGTCGCTGGGCGGGAGCGTGGAAAGCGAAGCCGGGGCCGTCGCTGCGTCATGGGTGGTTGTTTGGCTAGTACGTCCAAATCAAGCACCGGCGGGATTCTATTTTTGGTAATCTCATTTTTGCCAAACTTTGACCTGAACCTCGACGCCCATGCCTCCAACATGCCTCAGCAAACTCTCACCTAACCCCTACAATAAACGCCAGTAGGCTTACATTCGTTGTTGCTATGAAGGCTTACATTCGTTGTTGCTATGATCATTGTGTTGACCTCGTATCAACTCCTGGGGTCACGAATTGGCCAGGGAAAAGGTGCGTCAATAGACTTCAGCAAAGTGTGTCGACAATTACCGTTCACTTGTCCTTTCTGCAACCATAACTGTATTTGCTTATCGTGTCATGCCCCCTTCAACTGTTTCTGCTTGTTCGGTGCCTAGCACAACGCCTCTCATCAATTATGTCTGCTTTGTCCTCCCATTTTCTGATGGTTTTGTGCGTATAGTCACTTAATCACACTGGAACCCGTGGGTCTTCAGACACTCAAGGAGGCAAAGCTATATGGAAACGGAAACCAGCCTCAGGTGTTCTGTTATGAGGTGAACTTCCTCGGGCGCCATATTATCATTTGGTTTGAATTACACGCCTGGCTCTTCAACGTGACGGCTATTGCTGTGTTGTTTCTAAAAAATCGCTGTAGACCACGGCCCTTGCGCTCCAACTCTCCCCTATACGCCCTCTTGCATCGAATTGCATTTATAAGCCTAACATACTCATATTTATGCAAACAGGCAGATAGATAATTGTCTTGGAGTCGGCTCGCAGCCGGCTAGCACGTCTAAGCCAACCAACTTGAATCAGACTCTATTTTTGGGCTTCAATTTTGCTTCAACTTCGACGTTTCAGTGTCGCTTGGAATGCGCGCCTAACGAGGTATAAGAACGTAATTGCCGCTCCTTAGGGTGGGAGCGGCCTGATGGGAAGCTTTCTTAATCCAAGTTCTAATGTATATATATATATTACCACATTTTGAACAGCATGTATAGTCTTACAGTATAGTTTTTGTAAATACTGAATTACATACAATACTGAAATATACAACTACTCATTAAATACATATTCTTCCATGTCCATGCCATAAGTATTTAGAGTGAATCCTAACTCATTTTGGTATAGCAAATCAGTAGCCAACATTTGCATTAATTCTGTTAAAGTAGGTTTATGCAATCTTGAATGTGGAAAAGCTGATTTAAAAGCCAGTCCTCCCAAAAAATTTACATGTGAAATTGAAATTGCAACAAAAGAAAGTCCTGGTGAAAAGTCTGATGAACTCAATTCAACAACAGCCTTTTGCAGAGTTAACAAGAACATTAGGAGGGGTTATTTTTACATACCAGGCGCCCAGTACTATTTCTTCTCAAAATTTCATTGTTGAAATTCCTTGCTTGATTTCTTCTTTGTTTCTTCTGGCCAATTTTTCAGCCCACATGGTTGCATCCCTTGGCATTTTGGCTAGAATATGATTAGCCATTATTCAAATTATATAAGATTATCTTTTACCTTTGCAAATGTAGTATAGATCAGAACCCAGCAATAGATCCCAAATTATCAGACAAAAAGTCAGAATAGCACTGGCATTTAGAGCATTAGTACTTGATTAGTACATTGCCATCCAGATAATTACCATCACATAAACTCATATTTGACACCTACAGACAGACCCTGGACACTTAGTAAATCTTAGAGTAGTGAGAGAGGCAAGGAATTGAGAGTGGAGGGGAAAGGTGCCAAAGCGAGGTTGAGCTTTGCGCGTTGTTTGTGCGTGGATGCCATGCGGACAGCGCGCCGCGCGCCGCGGACAGCGCGTGCATGCGCCGTGCACGGGGCTGTGACGGTGGCTGTGGTCACGCATAACAGCTGCTGCTGCAGCAGCGCGGTTGAGCGCAGCAGCTTTTTCTCACGGGGCGACAAAAGCTTCGAGAACATCCCATCGACAGGGATGGCCTGTGGCCTGTGGCCTATGGCCTCGGCATGATCCGCGGCCCGACAGATTACACCACCACTTTCAAACCACACGATTTCAGCCTCTCCCCAACCTCTCCTCGTAGCTTTAGCATCCATTGTTGCAACGTAGACAGAATATATTATATTCCACGAAATATGACTTACTTTAAACGCAACAAGAAAGAAAAAATGCCCTGTGACAATTAAATGGTATATCGGCTTGTAATCGGCATTTACTTGCCATCAATTCACGTCTCCGTTTGTCATCGTCGCGGCGTGCTTGGCATGCGCGACATCACTTACTACTCCTTAAATTTTTTACAGATGAGTGGCGAACTGGAGCCAAGGAATATCCTTAGCTGTCTCGTCTCCGGCCTCAAAAAATTATCGACGACTTCTTATCAACTTATTATCATTCAATTTTTGATTTGTTGATTTAAACCTGCTACCAACCTACATACACGCTACCTAAAATTAATAAACGATTTTAAAACTGTTCAAAGAGATCATTGAGGACGGGCAGGGGCTCAGGCCTCAGGGGCTGCTGGCAGATGATGCCGGATCTCGACTGATGGGGCCGACGGCATCAGGCCACAGGCCACAGGCCAGCTTAGTAATCCCAGCGGATCCAAACTTCACAAAGCTTCTCTTCCAAACAAAAGTAAATGTACGCTACATCACGTGCCGTTAAGAATTTCGACCCCAGCAGAACAAAGGGGAGCAAGCTCCCAATCACGTCGATGCACCTCACTAATCATTGAATTGGCTTTAGACAGGCTTAAAACGGCCCGTGGACACTGCAGAACGTTTATCTCCCCCCAAACGTATGACATAATTCATTTGGAGCCCGCCGTCGCTTGCTGGCTTCTAAGTTATTATGAGTCAGGGCAACAATTCCACATTCCAATCCTCTCACACTGCACAAGCGCTGACCACCACCACCAATGACAGAGGAGAAGCCATACCAAATTTCCGTTACCGACGAAGCTATAGCCCTCCTTCGACAGAAGCTCGCGCTCACCGTGCTCCCTGACGAGCTGGACGAGGCGGGCTGGGACTACGGTGTCCCGCTTGCTGACATGCGGCGCCTCGTCGCGCGCTGGACGCACGGGTATGAGTGGCGGGTGCATGAGGCAGAGATTAACGCGGAATTGCCGCAGTTCACGCGCGACATCGAGGTGGACGGGTTCGGCGCGCTGAATGTGCATTATGTGCATAAGAAGAGCGAGGTGGCCAGCGCGATACCGCTGCTGTTCGTCCACGGCTGTAGGTTAAGTACTTCGTCGTGATCGATGTGTAACTGATACCTGCGTCTGTGGAATAGGGCCAGGCAGCTTCTTGGAAGTGCGCAGGATCCTCCCCCTCCTGTTAGAGAGCTCGCCAGAACACCCCTCTTTTCACGTCGTCGCGCTCAGCCTGCCCGGATTCGGATTCTCTGAAGCGCCCAAGAAGAAAGGATTCTCACTGAAGCAATTCGCTGAGGTATTCCCTAATTCTCTATCACTCTATGTTCTGCCCTTCACGAAGTCATCGTATTGATACATTCTACAACTGCAGGTCGGCAACAAGCTGATGCTCGCCTTGGGGTACGACGAATACGGTTAGTCGTTCTCTCAACCCGTCCTCCTGACTTAGTTAAATCCGCGTTTTCAGTGACGCAAGGAGGCGACTGGGGCCACATGGTACGTACCCCACATTCTCCACCAATTCGCCCACCTGACCCTCGCACCCCAGATCACACGACAAATCGCTGTCGACCACGGCCCCGCGCATAGCAAGGCCATGCACTCCAACTTCCCCCTGTATGCCCCCCTTCCTCTAGCGCATTTCACGCGTAAACTTAACATACTACGCCCATCCCTCCCACAGAGGCCTCCTCCCGCACCCGATGCGATCCCCGCTGCTCCTGCTCTCGCACCTCGTGCTCCCCTACTCGCCCGCGGAGAAGGAGGGGCTGGCGCGCAGCGAGTGGTACTTCAAGTCCGGCAGCGGGTACGTCGCCGAGCAGACGACGCAGCCGCAGACGCTCGGGTACGCGCTCGCGGACTCCCCCGTCGGCCTGCTCGCGTGGGTGTACGAGAAGCTCGTGCTGTGGACGGACGCGTACCCGTGGGGCGACGACGAAGGTGCGCAGTGCCCGCGCGTGTTCTCAGGTTTATAGGAAAAGCTAACTTGAACCCACCCATCGCGATTCCCCGCCAGTGCTGACCTGGCTCTCCGTGTACTGGTTCGCGCGCGCAGGCCCCGCCGCGTCGCTGCGCATCTACTACGAGGTCGCGAAGTCGACACCGGAGCTGTTCAACCAGACGCAGGATCAGACGAGCGCGATACCGCTCGGGTACTCGTTCTTCCCCAAGGAGCTCGTGCGCCTCCCCCGCCGGTGCGGCGCCTTTCTTTCTTTCGCTATTGTTGGATGCAGCGACTAAAATAATAATCTAATCTATGAGACAGATGGGTAAAGACGCGCAATCTCGTGTTCCAGTCCGCGCTCCACGAGAAGGGGGGGCATTTCGCCGCGCACGAGGTCCCCGATCTGCTGGTTGACGACGTGCGACGCATGTTTGGCAAGGGAGGACCTGCATTTGGCGTAGTTCCCGGGAAGACAGGCTATGCATGAAGCTACCCTACCCCATGCTCATAGCACCTACACAACAACACGGACACGATCCTTAGCATGCAGCCAGATCTTGTCTCGATAAATAAATGCAATTGAATGAATGAAATGAATGGTGGTGGTGATACAGATATGACTACTATCCACAACTTGGAGATACAGCAACATTGAGATCAGGCGCCCGCAAGCGCGCGCGAAGCGATACAATACATAACACTTAGCTACAGCCCTGCCTCGTACATCTTCCGGGCGAGCGCGATGTAGAACCGCTCGAGGTCGCCCTTGTTCGCGAGCTCCCGCTTCCGTCGCCCGCGGCCCTCCGTCTCCATACGACGCTTCATCTCCGACGGCGGCGCAGACGGACCCGCGCTCGCCCCGTGGCTCGCGCTGGCGCCCACCGTATGCGCGACGGCAGCCGCACTCAGGTCCCGCGCGCTATTACCCCCCGGCGCGCGCGGTGGGGCAGCTCGCGATGTGGGCGTCGTGCCCCCGCTAGCCTCTTTATCCGCGTTGGAGCGTCGCAAGATCGCCGCTGGCGATGGGACGCGCTCGATGAGCCAGTCGAACACGACGGACAATGTGTCCGTGGACGACTTCATCGCGGCGTCATGCGCTGCGGCTGCCGCGCCACCGCCAGGCGGCCGAACCGGCCCGTCGAGTTGAGCCAGCGCCGGGTCTGGATGAGCGAACGCCGACGGGGAGGAAGCGGAAGGCGGAGGAAGAGCCGCAGCGCCAGGGGAAGCGCCCATGCTGGCTACGTGCGCGGCAGCTTCAGCGGGGGTGTGTTGGTGCAGCTTGTGCACGCTGCCTGCCTTCGCCGCAGCCACTTCGTGATCCTTGCTCTTCTTCCATTCGCCCACGAAGCGCGTCCAGTCACCGAAGCCCCATCCGTCGCCCTGCACGCTCGCCGAGGCCGGGGCACTGCCCACGGAGCGCTTTAGATTGGACAGGGACGACGCGAGGGGAAGTGAGCCGAGGCCGATGGCGGGGATTGCGGGGATGTCGACGCCGAACTCAATTCCGCGCGCGCCACGCATCTCCCAGTCTGCAGGGGCGAGAAGTCAGTAAGGGTCCAAATACGCCGAGCAATGGCGCACGATCACAGCCCTCCATTGTACCGAGGAACTCGCCCCATTTGGCGCTCTGGACAGTGACCAGCCCGTCGTTACCCCACTGGCGCTTGTCCGCCCAGAAAGGCGCCTCCCCGTTGACCTGTCGCCCATCATTCTCTTGTTCCCAGAGTTTCTTCAGGCGCTCCCTCTCCTTCTCTTCGGCACCATCTAGCACCATCTTTGGAAGCCAGAATGGATGCCAAACGCTGACGGTGTCAGCGGACATCCGTCCTGCGACACTGAAGTACTTGACCCGAGGATCGTCAGGAGTGTTCGGGTTGAACACGTCGTTGAGGTACTTGGAAGTGAGGTTCGCATAAGCTGGCGAATCGACAACAGAGAGTATGAGGGTGGTGAACGACGAAGGGAGCGAGGTAAGCGATTGCGCGAATGATGTTTCGGATGTTGATTTGGGACTGGCAGCAGAACTATCACTTTCCCCAACTTCGTCCGCACGCTGTCGAGCAATCTCTTTCTCTTGTTCACGGAGTTTCCCGATTCCAATGTTACTCTGCGGGCAATCAGCAAGACTCTTAGGTATGTTCACCACCACTCACCTCACACCAGTCCATGAAAGGACTCCCACGGTGCGGTGTGCTGATACTGGTGAGAGAAAGCGGAGCGTATTCATGTGGTTGAATGCGCGATATCAGGTGTCGACAATCAAGTCCACCCATAGAGTGAGCGAGGAAATTGATCCCGCGTCCACGCGCGCGTAATTGTAGTTGCTCATCTAGTTTCGTTGCCCGTGAATAAATTGAGCCTGTCCTGTTGAAGAAATGAGACATTTATTTGTAATAGAAGTAGCCAACTTGCCCAGGGACAGACGTGACGATGACCTCAGCCCCAACCAGCCCACGCAGAATGTTAAGTACATTCGACCAGTAGTGCATACGCATGCTGGGAAACGTTGAAGGACCGCGTGAGTCGAATCCATATAAACCTATAATTAATCAGCGCCCTAGCGCGTCTTCACCGTGTAATTACACTAACCATGGCATAGCACGATGGGATAGCGCGGAGTTCTTATTGGATCGACGAGGGCAGGGTTGGCCAAAAGCTGGTGTATTGTATCTGGGGGGTGATCAGTCTCGTCTGGGACTTTAGGGGGCACTTTATGAGGCGGCCGCTCCTCTGGAGCGGGTTTGGGTGGCATGGTTGGTGGAGGTGCGTGGTTGTAACTTGGACTATTCGACACTGTTTCAGGGCTCAAGAATAAGCTTGACCATCCAGGGATCCAGCTTGGAAGGCTGAGTGCAGCTATGACGATTGATATGTCGGTAATCCCAGGGACATGACTAAGATCCGGGACATACCTTTCAAGAGCGCTCCAGAGTCACCGACGCGCTCTCGAGTGACATACAGACCTTCCAGATGACCTATTGGCCACCGCGGCCATACAGAGCTTCGTGACTGATCATAGGAGAACTTCTTGGTGGCAAGCGCATCGCCAGGGACGGGCACAAAGCTGGCATCCCTCTGAGCGTAGTGGTTCGATATCGACAGCGTTGAAACGACATTTATAAGACGTCTGAACAGGACGACGACATGAGCGGGGAAGTATACGCTGCTCATGGCCGTGCAGACATAGGAAAGGAGAAGGAGTGACGCCCGTCGCGCGGAACTTGTGTGTCGTTTTGTCCAAGTTTTGCGCTGCCGAAGGCCGAGTGCTGTTTTAGGAAATCACCCGCCCCAAGCAATTTGGCCGCCCACGTGCGCAGATCGGCAACGGCCACTGACTCCTGCGCTGGGAGGTCGCCGTGCCCGAAGTTTCTTGGACGCAGCTTCGACGTCGGGCCCAAGATGGGCCTCAGCATGCCACAATGCATGCCTTATAAGTACATGTTTTTCTTCTTTTCCTCCCAGAGCCCCTTTCTAGACCCAATCCAGGTGAGCCGAACATGTGGCATCCTTTCAAAGGGCTTCTAATCACTCAAATTCAACGTGTAGACTTGTATTTTCTACCTTAGCGTCTGCGACAAAACTTCCCACTTTTCAGCTAAAAATGACAATGGAAGTCGACGAAGAACAAGTCCCCTCGACCATCTCCAAGTCCTGTTCAAAGTCCCGACAGTTCCATGTACTCATACCTCAGCGCAAGCATCACCCGGCGGCGCGACTTGGAAGGACGACGATCCACCAACTCCCAGACGAGCTTCTTCTGCGGATCTTCATGTTCAACGCTGTGTACAACCCCAACGACTTCGCGGGCTACCGCCCGAGCAAAGATGCCCGAGCGTGCTCCCAGGTGTGCGGCCGGTGGCGCAAATGCGCGCTCGGAGCACCGCTTCTCTGGGCGACCTCTCTGGATTTTTCAGTCTCCTTTCTATGGCTTCAAGAAATGGTCTTGCGTACCGGTTCCTGCCCCATCGACGTCATCGCACCCTCGCCTATTCCCCTTCTCTCACAGCAAATATTCAACAGCCCCCTTTCACTGTTCAAGCTGCAGACAGCTACCCCGGATCTAGAGTATGACGAGCAGAACATGGCCCTGGCGATGATGCTCTTCCGCCGTTCTAGCAAGTTCTCTCTTTCTCTCAGCGAAAAGATGTGCAAGGGGACTCTTGATCTCCCGCAGATGGCAGCGGGCGTCGTTGAGATGCTGCAGACCCCAGCTCCCCATCTCCATAATCTCTGCTTGAACTTGCCCGCTCCAGTATGGGACAGGATGTCGACCAGACTCGTCGGCGCGTTCTCCTCCATCCGGCATCTGGGACTGGGTGCTTCGTCCAACAAGGTATCTGTCACCATCCTGTGGCTTGGTATTCTGCGGCGCATGGAGTGGCTCGAGTCGCTTGAGCTGCATTATCACATATACTCTACTCCAGACACGGAACTTGCTGAGCCATGCGACGTCCAGCCAGTAGACATGCTGAATCTCCAAAGCCTGAGATTGCACGGGGACAACCAGATGTGCAACCTCATCCTCCAGAAGCTGTGGCTCCGTCCTGATCTCGACCTGCGCATCGAAATCGCTGACGAAACCGACGGCATTTACTTCGCCGCGCTCATGGACGACATCTACCACAAGCTGCTAACCGTGCACGGCGTCAACAAGCAGCGCGGGTTCAAAATCGACTGCACGAGCAACATCTTCTCCGTCTCCACTGTCTCTGAGAACGCGCGGAACGCGGGCAAGCTATCGGTAGAGTGGCTCACTGACGACGACGCGCACTACCGGCAGATATTCGACAAGGCCGTTGAGACGATGCAGAGGGCATGTCCCGCTACGACTTACGTCCAGCTCCATGTCGGTCTGTACAACGTGGCCTTGCGCGATAAACACTGGGCTTCCCTCCTACTGCATTTCCCCAAGATCCAGGTCTTGTCTATCATAGAGTACAGGACACTGCTGCGCCTGCTTCCCTTGATCACCCACGGTCCCGCGCACGTCAATTCGCTCCTCATTCCTAATATAAGGACAGTGGAGATTGCGTACTTTGAGAAGGACGACAGGCCGCGAAAGCATAAGTTGTTCACGTACAAGGCTAGGGAGGACTTCCTCCTTGATTTCTTGCAGTGGCGCCCGACGATCAAGACGATTAAGCTTAGAAAATGCTTTGACTTTCCGAAATACCTCTTTCCCAGTTATATTATCGAAGACGACAACGTCGACATCAATCCTAGGGATATGAAAAAAATTGGCTGGGGGAACGGTCGATGAATATCGCGTTTGTAGCCCTTACCTCTCGTAATTTTGTACGTCACGAAACGTTCGGGCCAACAATGATTGTAGTTATACTCGTTATGCGTATACTTTTACTACTTTTACTACTCCTACAACAAAATCTATATACATACACAAGCACTGCGATGATCAAATTGATTCCAAGTATACTGTGATGCCACTGATGGCGAGTAGGTACTCCGCTATAATCCACCACATGAATACACATAGTCCCGGTGTGGGTCGTAACAGTTCGATGATGGTAGCACTCGTCGACTGGAGTAAAATTTACAATGGAACATCATTGGAAGAGGCCACACTATAAGCTCGGCGCCATCAGCGATGCCGAGGGTCTCGATGTATGATGTGAGATATAAAAGGCGCTTCGAACCAACCTGCCATCATTTTCCTCCCTTTCTCTTCTCCCTCCCTCCCCTCCTCTTTCTTTATTTCTCTTTATTCGCCTGCGCTAGTCGTAGGACGGTAACTCTTATTGACTGCGTCACTTGCACACGACACATTTGTCCCTTTCACGTCGCTTCAATTCAACAGCATCAATCATACTGATTCAGACAATCATGAGATTTGCTCCAACGCTCGTTTTATCCGCTGCTATTCTGGCCGTCTCCGCGAGACCGCTTCGGTTCGCGCGCAGGGACGTGGATCCCAACCTGGTGCCACAGTTTGGCGTTCAAGCAGGCGTGAATCCCACCGGAACAGGCGACTGCGACGGTATTCCCAATGCACAGGGTGTGCCCATCAAGATACCCTGCACATGCCCCCCCAACCGCGCCTTGTTCCTCGCTGTAAATTTATCCTAGCTGTGCAACGCACATCAGCAGAATTTTTTCTCATACTCCATGTAACACAGGATCTGAACGCGAACGTCGCGGCCGGCCACGCCGTGAACAACACCGGGGTCCTGCTGTCCTTCCCGACGGACAACTCGCAGGCGTCGCAGCTCGCGCGCCTCAACGCGGCGACGATTACGCTGCAAAACCTCTTCGGTCCTGGGGTTGGGTGCCCGCAGGCGGCGACGACTTTCGGCGCGCAAGCCCAGGCGATCCGTGCAGGCACCGCCGCGCCGGCTCCCGCGACGACTGCCGCTCCAGCGTCGGCGCCGGCTGCTGCGAGCACTTCAACCACCTCCACCTCCACCAGCGGCGGAGTCGACCCCAACCTTGTTCCCCAGTTTGGAGTGGAAGCCGGTGTAAACCCGACAGGCACCGGCGACTGCGACGGCATCCCGAATGCACAAGGTGTCCCCATCAAAATTCCCTGCACATGCCCGCCCAACCGCACTTTATTCCTTGCTGTAAACATCTTCGCTGTGAAAGTTGTATAATCACAAATTACTGACATAAAATACAGGATTTGAACGCGAACGTCGCTGCGGGCCACGCCATCAACAACACCGGGGTCCAACTGTCCTTCCCGACGGACAACTCACAGGCCTCCCAACTCGCGCGCATCAACGCGGCGACAATTACGCTCCAAAACCTCTTCGGCCCTGGAGTGGGGTGCCCTCAGGCAGCGACGACCTTCGGTGCGCAAGCGCAGGCGATCCGCGCGGGCACCGCCACATCCGCCCCCGCGACGGCCGCCGCTCCGGCTTCAACCCCCGCAGGCACCTCGACCACCTCCACCTCCACCTCTACCAGCGGCGGCGTCGACCCCGCTCTCGTCCCCCAGTTCGGGGTGCAAGCCGGCGTCAACCCCACGGGCACCGGCGACTGCGACGGCATCCCGAACGCGCAGGGCGTCGCCATCAAGATCCCCTGCACATGCCCTCCCGACCGCGCCTTGTTCCTTGCCGTAAGTAGCTCCTTGGTTTTATACCGAATAGCGGTACAGGTTGTTGATGATGGCTTGCACAGGATCTGAACGCGAATGTCGCGGCAGGCCACGCCGTCAACAACACCGGGGTTCTGGTGACCTTCCCGACGGACAACTCGAAGGCATCGCAGCTGGCGCGTATCACCGCGTCGACGATCACGCTCCAGAATCTCTTCGGCCCCGGTGTCGGGTGCCCGCAGGCAGCGACGACTTTCGGTGCACAAGCTGCAGCTATCCAGGCTAGTTCATGATGCTTTTGAATTTTCGATGCCCGTCGTCATGTTTGTAGCGAATAGTCTTTGATGTTGATTGTCCACAAAAGATGATACCCTGTTCACAAGTAAAAACAGAAAAGAACAGTGAGATACCTAAATAGCAGGCAGACAGGCAAGTTGAAGCAACATCCAGCAGTTGGCCAAGACACATCCCCATCAACAATTGCGTTGATGAAGGCGTTAAGATTTGAAGCCTATTATTTGATTGGCGGCTGAGCGCTGAACTATGAACATTAACATTGAAACTAAAACACAATAGGATACACAATGAATGTAACTATCTGGTAGGGAATGTATTATGGGAGGAGTATGCCGCTGAAGTTTGAACAAAGACCTCATTGGCGAAAAAGGTTTCCCGGTCGCACAAATCAATCTGTGCCCCCTTTCCCCTATCCATCACCCACAGTATCAAGGTGATGTAGTGAATATAGGGGCATATCAAAGGAACAGAGAAAAGCAGGCAACAGATAAAGAAACACAGACCGTAGATCCTCAACGACGATACAGGAGAAGCAATCCAAAATTTGACACGAACAATCAGGCGATGCATGGCATTTCGGCTGTTAGTTGTCGATTAAAGTACAGCAAACGTACATGGTAACCTGAGGGGAAGATGGTAAGCATGATGTTGTGCGCGAAGAGAGGGGCAATGGAGGAAAAGTCAGAGGCTAGGTAAATTAGGTGTCTGCATGGTGAGCAGCGATGTCTAGTCGCTTCTTGGAAACACGGACCATAGCGTTGTCATCCGCCTGGAAAAAAAAATGGGGAGGCGAAGTAAAAACAGAAAACTCACAATACATAAACTACACTGCTGTCAATCGCTGGCTCTTGACAAGACGGTGCACGCTGTCTGCCACACCAGGACTCATACTATCGTCATCAAGAAATTGGAGATCGTAGCTCAAGCGCCGCGCAGTCGGTTGGGAGGGGAAGATGTCGAAGAGTAACAGGGCGAAAAAAAGGAATTTTTATACTTGTACCGTGAGAATAAGTTTATCCATCACGTGCAATTATCAGGCACGTGCAGACTCACTGCAAGGCGCGCGCCGCGCACTAGTGCGGCCCTTTCTTATTCTTTCCTTAACCTGAAAGAGAAAGCTTCAGCTTTAACATTGAACATTTGAGTTTTGAGGCCGACGGCCGCTGTATATTGACTAATTCCGAACACTCAACGCTCGCCCCTGGATTATTCATAGAATATTCAATGGGTTCTTCAAATATCCGGATAAGTTCAAGTTCAAATTAGATGTGCAGCTGATGCGTGAAATGAATCTTTGCAAGTTTATTTTACTGTTGTTTAATTGTTATGTAGATTCAGGTAATCATTGGGCGATCATGAAACGAGTGAACTATTAACTAGGTTGCTGATATATATGATGAAGTGCGCATATCCTAATTTCGATGAAAAGCGCCCAGAAAATGGACGTCAAGCTGTAATAAACTTGTCAGATGCGCCGCTGAGCGGCGGCCTAAGGTGTTGTTCGGCACTCTTCAACGTATTACCACGATGTAAAATTATATCTTATTTCTTTATATGGATTACTTATCAGCGTACTCGCAATTGTTGATTCCTACTATTGGTTACCATCGACACGTTCCACTAATCCGGGGTCTTTCTTGACACAGTTTTCCAAGGACCGCCATCGAGAAATGTGCGCCCAAACCTTGCCCAAACCATAAGTAATCACCTCTTCCAACCCGATGCCGCTCATCCTTTTTTGATCCGCAATTGGCACTGCACGATCCGGACCGGTAATTAACTTAGCGAATTGATGACGCCTTCGCTGAGGACACGCTGATGATGCTATGCATGTAGCTGCTTTATCAGCACGCCACTTTGTACTTATCTCCCACCACGAACAATAAGTAAGTCCTGAGCGACCACCCCTTGGTTTAGTATCAGCCAATCAACAAAGCTCCAGAGATATCATTCAAAAATTCAGACATGCGAGCTGTGCTTGTCAAAGATGGGAAAGGCCCCGCTGAGAACCTCTATATTGGGGAAGCATCTACGCCTGAAATCAAGCCGACAGAGGTTCTTGTGAAGGTGTGGCTGCCCAACAATCCATGAGGAACGGCTGGCTCACCTCACGCATGGTGTGCGCATCGCAGATCAAAGCGTTTGGTCTGAACAGGATGGACATCAGTCAACGCGAAGGAAAATACCCTGCTCCTCCGGGGTCATCGACAATCCTCGGAGTAGAGTTTTCCGGAACAATAACCCAGCTCGGGGGTAGTGTATCTGGCTGGGCGGTTGGTGATGAAGTTCTGGGTCTCGCTGGAGGTGTGAGTGATGGACAGATTTTGCAATTGACGCGGCGTTTGCTAAATAAAGCGCCGCTATAGGGTGCTTACGCGGAATACATCGCGGTCAACGGAACACATATCATTCGAAAACCCAGCCATCTGACATGGGTCGAGGCTGCTAGCATTCCAGAAGTTTTCTTAACAGGTGTGTTCAACATTTTAATCAAGTTTTACGAATATTGATTAAATAAATCACGAACTTTGCAGCATTCCAGGCGTTAGTAGTCATAGGTGGCGTCAAAGAGGGCGATGATGTCCTTGTACACGCCGGAGCATCAGGTGTAGGAGTTTCTGCCATACAGCTGGCCCGCGTATATGGGGCGTGAGTGGCTTTCACTCGGAAATTAAGGGGAAAAGAAATTGACATCCACTGCTTTTAGTCGAACTGTCACGGCTACTACCTCCACGAAGGACAAGATAGATTGGCTTCTGAGCCTGAATAATGGTCCCACTCATACAGCCAATTACAAGACAGAAGATTTTGTTTCGTCTGTCAAAGCCGCCACCGGAGGTAAAGGTGCTAATGTTGTTATCGACTTTGTGGGGCAAAGTCATTTCAATAAGAACATCGACGCGCTCGCTGTGGATGGAAGAATGACAATGTTAGCTCTGCTTAGCGGTGCGTTGAGGACTGTTATGTTATCTCAACAAACACTAAAACTAAAAGGAATAACATTAATATAGGACCGGTGGTTGAGTCTGTTAACCTTGGGCCTATTCTCTACAAACGGCTACACATCGAAGGTTCAACACTTCGATCCCGCTCGCCTGAATATCAAGCAGCCCTCATATCTAGGTAGTGCCGCTAAATTTCATGCGATATTGGCCGAACTTAGAGGCTGACCCATGCGGTTAGGTTCAATGCAGAGGTTTTCGCAAAGATCACTGGGGAAAACGGTAACGGTCCCATTAAGACATTCACTCACAAGGTGAGGCATCCAATAATTACATTTTTATCATATTTTTCAATATTTTTCAATACACCGTCACGCAGGTATATCCCTGGACAGAAATTCAGGCCGCACATGAGGAGATGGCAGCAAATAACACCAAGTACGTTATGAGCTATTTGTGGGTTCTATTAATTCTAATTCCGAGGAACAGAGGAAAGATCATTGTAGAAGTCGTTTAACTTTAAATCCATGTGGCATCAAAATTGGCACGCAACAAACGGCAAAATCCCAAGCGGGGCATTATTATTAAAACAAAACAACCTATGTACATATGATCAGCTTGCGTTTCAATGTCACTTCGTCGCAGTTTTACGTACATCTTATCATCAACTGGCGCTTGAACAAATGATGTGGCATGAAGCTTGAAGTGAGATTCGAGCGTACTGCTTCACAGAGGTTTAATTCGCATGAATATTCAGCCTGGGAGATATTCGGCTTTTTTGTCTTTACTTTGAAGTGTGGACGGGCGTTCTGGCACTCAAGAGTAATAAGTCATGGATACGGTTGAAACACGTTGTCCGCGGTGTCTTTCGCACGACAGGCGCTTTCTCTCGACTTCGGCTGTGCCGCACATACCAGCCCACATCTGTATGACGCGGACAGGCACAACTTTCTTTGTGTGGTCTGATTCGGACTAATAGCTAGCTCCAGTCAACCATCTGTGATCATGATCGGGACTGAGAGATTTTCGATTCCGCGGCGCTCTACTTACTACTTCTAGCCATTTCCCCGGCTGGCGAGCGGCCTGGGCAATGCCTAAACAGGCCTGAACACATAGCCAACATTTTTACAATGGAAACGCGTCACTATTAATACCAGTGAAGCTCCTGGTACAACCGGTATCAACAAACTCGCGTATGCTATGTTTTCTTTTCTGCGGCTATGTAATTACCACTTGTGTTTTAGCGGAGTACTAGACAGCCGCTGAATTATGCGTACATTCGCTCTCGCCGATGCTCCAAAACGAGATCTTTTCCAGGCCATGATGACGGGTAAATACCTCCTGACACTTCCGGTGGAAGGCCCTGTCGCAAAAGACAGTGACCACGGTTACAAAATTTGCCCGTTCTCCGCCGCTTCTATGACAGGATTTTTAGGCGGTACAGTTCGGTGTCTAGATCGCCCAGTGGGTGGGGAAACAATTTTCCAGATCCGTTCAATGATGTCTATACTAATGGCAGCGTTGCAATCATAAATAACCTGGGCTGCGGGCATGTTTCGATGTATCTCCATCGTTCTCCGTTTCACAGTATTTATCACCTTTGACAAGGGGCAGGCTTTCGTTTGGGCGAACATGCCCGTTTTTTGACCGTAGATCTCTGCTCTAATGATATACCATCAGAAATCAAGGAGTGCTACATTTTCATGATTGTCAAACGGAGAGCAGAAATACCTGCAGTATACTGGACGCAGTGAGAAGGTTAAATGGGTACTAGTCTGCCGGCGCTCGACTTATTATAGTAGACTGTCATGCCACATGGTATGCTATACAGGGAAAATGGAGTCAGTGGTATCTTAATATTATCTTGATATCACTGGAACTTGCCAGGCTGCTTCTGTCTCGATTCAACCACCGTAGAACCTTCAACTTCAAGATCTTGATTGGGACAGATATTCGCCCGAACATTCCGGTGCAGAGAGCGCAGTAAGCCGCAGTGACCCACATGATGTGATAGGACAAGAATCTATTTTGGGGGGCGAAAGAAGGGCTCGCAAGCGCTCGAACAGGGCCTTCCCTGATGATTTTGCCGACCATTCACTACAGGAGGCGCATGAGTACTGCGTACGCGTATTTAGCGGAGAAGACAGGTCTATCGCGTGTCCATGTAATCGCCGATGCGAATGCCAATCGGCGCGTGGACAGACAAGAATAAGGCAAAACTTCTCAGCAACATATGAGAAGCCAGCTTCTGCCGTCTCAGCAGCTTCCCGGAATCTGTCTCCAGAGAGCACGGCGTTCATGGATACGGCCGCTAGCGGGTTTGCGGCAGATGGATCACCTTGGACATCTACACGTGCGGTTCTGCGTTTGGGCTTGGGCGATTCTGACCTCCGCGAAGCGAGGCACAGATGAGCTCATGCAAAAAACGTGGTCTAATTATAGAAATCATATCTTATGCAGGCGCGCCGACGAGGGCGTAGTGCGCACCTGCAGCATCGGTAATGGCACCAAGCCTATAATAGAGCCCGGAGCTGTGGCATGGTGCGAGTATCTTTCTCTGCCAGCTCGTGTCAAACAATCGTTTGAGAGAATACATCGCGGCGCTATCGTTGTTGGTCCCACGGATGCGCATAGTCGCGCGGAATGAAATTGCAGCGCATTCAGGCGTTATGCCCGCGAGGATCATGGAAGAACGCTCTAGCCTTAGTTTGAAGCGCCCGCCGGGCATGCAGGCCTGGACGCCGATGGGTAGCTGATGCGCGACGCCACAACGTGCCCGCGTCGAAACGCTAATTACTCGTCATCGGAGGTGGCAGTACCCTAGACAGGATCACCAGGCCACGCAGACAGTGTCTTAACCTCCACCCCTCGGAAAATGACTAAGATAAATATGTGGAGGCCGCCACTCTTCCTCCGGTCTCGGACAGCCGGCTGCAACGAGGCAGGCTTGCCTCATCACCGCTAGCCACCACGCGCCTCGTCGATGACTGAGCATCTCACGGACTTGCTTCGCCTTCTGCGATGTCCGTGAACATCTGAGCGCGAGCGAGCTGCCCCTCATCAAATCACACACATGAGGCGCTGGATGTCGGTCCGCATCAGGATTGTGGTGGGGACGAACGGTGAGAGCGCAGTTGCCGACGCATCCGCGTGCTGTGCCGAAATCTTTTCTGTCGTCGCTCAAGCATTCAAAAATTTAACGAGCCCAAGCCTAGTGAAGTTCCAGGTAAAGGACCTCTACTGAACGGGTTTCACGGGAAGTTTCTAGTATTTTACAAAGGCTTAGACAAAGATAATAGAATATCTGGAATATTTCAGAGAGGTGTTCTCGATCTACCGGTTAGTACGGCTGTGCGTCCACAAAGATTGCCCAGGAAAAGAAGACATCCCCCAAATTAGGAAAGTATACGGCTCAAAGGTGGTTCCCCACAAGTAACCGGGTTGCATGTCAAGTAGGACAGAAAGGTGTTGCCTCGGAGGAGAGATGGAAATAAAGGTAACCTGATTAAATGACAGTTCGACACCGAAATTACTAGGACAGGCTCAAGAGACATGGGAGCCTGATTTTTTCTGTTGACAATGATATCTGCCTAGGTCCCAGTTTTCTCACAGAAAAAAGTTTCTGCAGAAGCCAAACAAGAGATATTAGCGGTTCCGCAGCGAGTTGTAGATCCAATGGGAAATCTGCCATCATTTTCAAAAATCAGCCGTTGGGCGTTCTGCTGCACTTTGGGGCGGAAAATCCCGTGCCACTGTTGACTGAGATGGGCGCACCTCCAGCTGATGACAACCAGAAAAAAAAATCAATAAAGATGGGAGCGTACTTGGGTGCACGGGGCGCGTTGTCCCGAGTTCAGGGATAGTGGTCGGTGATTCACGGATATGGAAAATGCATAGCTTTGTTTCAGCGCGCGTGGCGCCTCCAAGGCGCATTGCGCGCCCAACAACAGAGGGTCTGTCTTCCAGAAGCCGAACAAGAAAATATCACTGCCTGGGCGGCGCGTCTAGGTGTAATTGCAGAATTTCTGGAAAGATAGAAGATGCGTCGAATCACCGACAAACCGTATATTGAGGATATGCGGCTGATTTTGGAGGGGACAAGCAGTGTTTTACGTCCGGTTTGAGGCGGATGATTGGCGACGGGGGAAGTTTTTGACCGATTGTGGATGTTTTTGGTCGGACGAGCGGACGAATTGGAGAAAGAGATATGTTTTCGAGTCATTCCGTGGCTGGCGGTGATGGTCACCTGCAGCGGCTGTGCTGCGTCTGGCGTGCCTGATGAGGTATACGCAGCTGAGATAACCACCGATCGCAAGGAACATAGTGCACTCGACAGTACGGCTTGCCTAACTGAGCCAAAATCGGCAGCGAAAGGTTACTCCATATTTCGTTTGTTGAAACCTTGGCTGATCTCTCCCCTTGTTTTGGGCGCGTCGGTATCAAGATCCATTTCAATCGCAGACTGCACAATTCTCACCATGATCAACTCTATACTTCGTGAGAGCTCTGAGTTTACTCCCAGAACGGCCCCGTTTCCATCCTATCCCAATTCGAGTCAATTATGGCCATTCCGTTCCTAATTCTGAAACTGCGGTCCCCAATCCTTATAAAAGGGATCCTAAGTGACCGACAATGATTCATTATCATCCTTCAGCACCTCGCATCCCAGCTGCACACCCAACCAGCAGCTCGTCACAACCACTCACCACCACAAACACCTCATTCACAACATGTCTGGTCAAGCCAACAACGGTACAAAGGGCTCGGGGTCGACTACATCGACGACTGGTGTCAAGGGAGGAGCATCATCGACGGGCGCTGTCTTTTTCTGAACCATCCATCACCCGTCCGCCCGTTGTCACAAACCATGACTTCGAGTCCGACCTAATCGTCACCACTCGTGCAATAACCGACAACGCGAACGCGTACACATACTCCGTGTGCGCTCACCCCCGCACCTAATCCGCGGGTTCACCACCACCACCATACTTCTATTAATCCGCCAATTGCGCTAATTATCCGCGGCTTCATATGGGAAGCTTAATTATTGAGGAGGGGGGAGAGGGAGAGCCCAAAGGACTTCTAGAGACGTAGATCGGCCATACAGGCTTCTACCCATCGGATTCACCATGTAGCATACGACCACACCATTCTTCGACAATCCACCATCACATTCCCCGTTCTCCACCATTGTCTTTCTATTCGTTTCCCTATTTATTCTTCCATATTTGTGCTCACAATAGCGACCATCGCGGTTCTTCGCGTTAATGCTCTGTAGTTAACCTTATCCACCTGTATCCTTACTATAACTTTCTCGACCCCATTTACACAAAGCTCTGCAATATAATTGCAGAGCTTTCATTGCACTTAATTTATATATTGCCGATTGTTCCTGCCTTAATCTTACCTCCCTGCGAAGTTCAAATTTATGAAAGGGCGTTGCATCCAGATAGCTCAGATAGCTAAAAATCTTCTCTCACGCATCGCCGCTTGTTGCTGGAATGATGACGCGTGAAGTAGGCGGCGAGCACATCCCGCAATATTGAATTAGCGCTCTAGGCGTGGCAGGGTGCCGGAACGACACCTAGGTCCAGAATCTGTTCTTTCCCTCGCCGGGGAATAGAGACATTGCTAAGGCCATACGGTAGCTTCATAATGCAGAACCCGAGTAGTATGTACACAGTGCGCAGAAGGCAAGAATCGGCGACGGAGATTAATTTGAACAGGAAGCATCACAATCACTCAATCAAAGATCTTCAAGTTGCAGGGTCGTCGCAACTACTTAACTCTGTCGCGTTGTCGAGCTACAAATAAAACGCATTTTAGCGCTGGCCTTCTCATTGACGGCCATCGATGAGCTACGTATGAATTGTAGGAACCTTCGAGTTGCCATAATTACAAAGACTCTATAGATTCCTTCGGCCGGTCATTCATTAACGCGTCCGAGGGATCACAAGCAACAAAGTATCATAATTTCCCCTTGATTCCAGTGACCCAGATGCCTGTCTTCAGGTCTCCCCGTTGACGGACGTCCCACCACTGCATAATGGCGTCCACGACGTCGTCCTGACGGCCTGTGAAGTTATGGTCGGCATCTTCCATGAGATGCAGTGTGTGCGTGCCAGGTGTCCGGTTGGCCAACGCCCGCCCGTAAATTAACGCGTCGTATCTGAAATTAAATAATAATAACGGTCAGCCCCATCCAGAGACATTATTCGCGAGAAAGAATGCACATACGGCGGTACAGTCTTGTCCGACAGGCCGTGCAGTGTCAGGACATCGATGCTGGGAGGGAACGCGTCCCACACAAATGATGTGTCCCAATTAACGAAGTTGTCCAGGTCTTCTGGCGTGATCTTTACAGTGACTTTTTTCTTGGCCACCGTGACGTTCCACGTATAGTGCCCGTGCGCCGCGAATGCTTCCCGCCATACGGTCCCAGCAGGCGATTCTGGAATGGAGCATCAGCCGCCGACCGCGCGCACAGGAACGAGCGCGACTTACCGAGGATTTTCTAGGAAGCGCGGTAAGCATTCCGCGCGCGCCTCAGCCCTGGCCAGATAGAGCGGGAGCAGACACGTACCGCCATTCTATAGCGACCCGAGGCGTTAACGAACGCGCCGACCTTCTGGCCGTCTTCTGAGGTCGCGAGCCATCGAAACGCGATGATGGACCCGCGGGAATGGCCCACAAGTAGCTCGATAACGTAGCCGTACGTGATCTTCAAATAGTCGACCACTGCTTGGAGATCCACCAGGTCATCGGCAAGCGCGCCTTGCCTCCATTCTCCACCCGTCTCGTGGTTTCCTCTGAGAAGATGTGTCAGGCATAGATACAATTAGCCCCAACGACCGTCGCCAGAGCGAGGGCAACTGTCGACGGGCCGCGCAGCGAAATAATTTTTCCTCCTCACCTGAAGTCAAATCTAAACGAGTCTAAGGGCAGCTTCAGAGCTAAGCGCCGTTGAAACAGGTAGTCTTTGTGCCTGGGGAATGTATACTTTGCTTCAATTAAAACCTCTCGTAGGCGGAGATACGGAAATATGCTGACCCCATTGTCCCATGCAAGATCTGATATGTGCGCCGGTATCGAACGCGTTAGAGTAATCCAGCCCGCATTCTCGTGCACATCGGACGCACTAAAGCAATTTTGCGACCTTGCGTCGACCCAGAATGCTCGAGTTGCTCCAAGATGCCAACTAGTCGTATATCGGGGTCCACCGGGTGCTGGATGTACAGTTTGGTTGAGACGCGGTCCGCCATCGTGACTTCGGGAGATTGGCTGAGTGATTGCTCAGTTTAATGGGAAATAGATGGAAATCAGCCGCCGGGGTAAGAGGTAGATGCACAGCTTGGTCTGCGCAATGGTGTGTATTAGGTGTGTAATGAACGAGAATGTGGAAGTGACTCATAGCGATGCAGGTTCAACTGGAGACTTGCAGCTGCAGTTGCCGGTACAACTATCACCGGAAGCCGGTCTCCAGATCGGCAAGTTTGTATGGTAAACGCCTTACTACCTCTCTCGGCGACATGCATAAAGTCATCCTTGGGTAATTGTAACAATAGACAAGAATCATTAGATGGGATAGACATGGGTAAAGAAACTGCGACTATGCCGAACGACGTCAAGGAAAAATCATTATTCCTGGGCCGCCTTCTTCCCAAGCACAGCATTCTTCGCGCTCTTCCCGCCTTTCGCCTTCAGGATGATCTCCTTTTTCTTTTCACCCGTACCCGCGCTACGTTTCTTTTTCATCTCCTCCTTGGATAGCGAGGGTTTCACCGCTTTCGCCGAAGTTGCAGGTGAGTCAGAGGTAGCGACCTCAGGTAGCTTGGAATTTTTCTTCGCCTCCTTCACGGACTTATCTTTACCTTCTGCGGAGGCTGCGACGGCACGAGTCGATGGCGACTTTTTGGAAGAAGCGGCCTCTGTTGATGGCGTCTTTGCTGACTGAGGCTCTTGTGTAGAAACGGGCGGCTCTTGCAACTTCACCTTTTTCTGCTTCTTGTTTGCTGATTCAGATGATGACGCTGATTCAGCAGGTGTGGGCGTTACACCAATCGCAGCTGCCTTAGCCTTCTTGCCGGCGGGAGGAGCGGCAGATGGGGAAACGGCCTTGGTAGAGATCTCGACCGATTGGGCAACTTTCCTCTTTTTGGATTGCGTTGGGGTGATTGCTGCGGCAGAGGGAGTTTTCGTAGTAGCGGAAGGGGCATTCGTTTTGGTGGCTATTGTACCGTCGGCGGACTTTGACTTCTTTGTTGGCTTGACTTGGACCTCTTCCTCTTCGTCAGAACTGGATGGGCGTTTCTTGCCCTTGGACGCAGCGGCCCTCTTGGGCCTGGCCGTCTCGGCTTCCGCCACCACTTCCGCTTCTGATTCACTGCCCGCCATCTCTTCATCGACGTCAACTTCGGCGTTAAGCCCGTGCCACCGCCCGCCCTCAGCATCATCCAGATTACATGACCATACGGGCAAGCTGGCGCTCGAATTCGTCTTGATGTGTAGGCTTTGGATGTTATCCCAGTTTCCCTTGATGGCTTTTGCAACGGCTGGAATGGCGCTTTTGATGTTGGCAATAATTTGCGCGGGCGTTTGTGACATTTTGCCAATTTTGATAGATCTAGGTTAGGCGCAGTCAATAC
This sequence comes from Hypholoma fasciculare, assembly GCA_016801325.1. Lineage (NCBI taxonomy): Eukaryota > Fungi > Basidiomycota > Agaricomycetes > Agaricales > Strophariaceae > Hypholoma > Hypholoma fasciculare. Next base: position 51,182 of record JAEKIV010000344.1, read on the forward strand.
ACGTTGGGAAGGAGCAGTGAAGTAGGGCCTACGTGCATGTTCCTTGATTTTGGTTCATGTACGTCGAAGATATAGCGCGCTCAAGCTCTCCCTTGAGGTCCTTGCGGGTTAGGCAAACGGGCATTGGTTGCCTAAACACTCATGAGTATGAGGGACGAACATATGGATCGTGGATACTCACTTCTTAGCCTCAAACCACTTCGAACCTAGCAACTTTGGGAGCAGAGGGATTATACGGTCGTCCGCCAAGAACAAGCCGTTCTCCTTCAACAGGATTCTCCGCGCCTCAAATGGCTTGAACTTTCCCTTCAGCTTCTCCAATCCAACAACCCTCGAGATGAACTTAATGTTATGCGTCTCGAGCAGGTCCTTGTATTCGCGTTGGGGGTCCTTCGTGATCAAGCACACTGGGGTCGTTCGAGGATCAACGAGAGGGTGGGCAATAGGACTGCAGATGATTCACATTAGTTTCTTCGTGAAAATCAATCGTATCAGCGTACATTTTCACGGGCTTGAGCTTATGTGCGGTGGGTATCGTCTTGACGGTGACGTTGAGCCATATGTGCTGCTCTTTTGCGGGGAGGAGTTGATCCTGTTCGTATTTTTCGTTCTTTTTGAGCTGATGAGAGTGCAGGGCCTCAACCGCCTTCGAGCACTGTTTTAGAGAGACGCGAGAATCAATGAGGTCGGCGTCGGACATGTCGAGCAGGCTATGTAGAACGGCGTCGAGCGACTGATGCCTGGCAAGTGTAGTAAAAAATCTGTATTTGTTCCTGATTGTCAGCAGCTCCCGGACCACGCGCCGCGTTTGCGCGCTTCACACTGCGCGCCTAATCAACGCCATACCATACCCCTGGTCCAGCCCAAATCCAGCGCTACAGACATAAGCAAAGAACGAACCTACGCATTAAACCTACCTAGGAGCTACAGGCTCATTCATTCAGCCAGGTGGGTATTTTTCCAGGACTGTCAATCTCCTACTGGCAACTGCGGACATCTCCCTCAAGACAGGAACATACCTTAAGCTCCCGAGTCGCGAAGTGTAGCTGTGTAATATCAAGGGTCGGGATTTGACACCAGTCTAGGCCAGTGTATACATTACCTTCGGCCAGGTGCTCCGCATACTGCAGTCTATTAAATCACAAGCCTCACCACGTCGATAGATCTCATGATGTTTATGGCCTGAGATGCAGAGAAAAAAAGTTGGAATAAATAAATCCATAATTAATCTGTTGAATTAGATCTGATAGTGTTGTCTGTAACTCTGCAGGGTCTACAGCTACTCCCGGGAACTTTCCAGACGTCATCCGGATTGATATTTCTGCAGGATGGCATGATGGTTTATCTTCTCACATACCATGTAAGAATGAACTTGCCTTAAATCGAGGACGTCTATTGAATCTCGGCATTTGTATCTTCCCCGAGTTTTTATATCTGTTTGATTTTATCTGATCAATTGAAACATCAAGGCTTAAAAATTACATGTTTTTCATTTCGGGTAGAGATCCCCAGAGTCTTCTGCACTTTTAATTCATTTATATCCTATCTTTATCTCTAAGCACAGGCCGTAAGCATAATTTAATTCCTCGTGAGCTTCGTATTTTTGAGAATTACTATGATTCTATCTCCTTATCAATTGTGATTTTTACCATTGGAATCAATCGCAACCAGACAAACGATTCCTATATAATTTATTACTGTCGGACCGCATTTGGCTATCTCAAAGGGCAACCTCCGACATCATTTCTTTGCTGGAGCGATGGTGTATACCCAGGATTCCTACGGAGCCCCGCCCGAGATGCCAGGCATCCTGCCCATAACCGCGCCGCCGGTAATCACTGATCGCTCTAGCATACAGTAATTCCTATAAGTAATACCACTCCATACTGCGTAGCGACCACCGTGTAAAAGCAACCCACCCGCAACCGTCTATGCGGAAGTCTAGACCTTGTACAGCCTGATCGCACACAGCCTGATCCAGATACATGCAGACATGTTGCGGACAAGCCAACTGGGGGGTGATTCAGCAGTCACCGTGAAGGGCATGTTACGACATGATGCGCCTCTGCGCATCCCCGATGAGTATGCCCACATTAACTCCAATATCACTGCCGCACGCACACCTCCTGCCTGACCTGTGATCGAAATGGGCGCTTAAAATAGGCCGCCGAATAGCATATCGCGAGTATATGAGGGCATACGTGATGGCAAAACTATTGCTGCCGGCCGTCTGCAGGGCCCCAGGCCTGCGCGTCGGGCATGCAGGGCATGTTTTCTGCAGCCGGATCGGTTGCCAATGGCGATGCGGCTCGACACCTGAGGGTTCCGAGTCGATGATGTCAGGTCTGGCAGACCTAATTTGGGCGCACACACAGATGATCTCCAGTGCAACTCTAATTTGAGTCTACTATGTACCAAAATATGTATGCTCTGTAAGCGCAGCGGGAGTACCGCTCCGCGTCCGCAATAAATACAAATTGCCCCAGTTATCCCAGAGGCTGAAATTGGCTGTGATACACGCACGAAAGCTAACAGCGACCAGTATCCAGCGGCGTCCAGCCCCAGCCCCGAATGCTGGCCGACTGACCGCGCCTTTCCGGGGTGTTGGACGAACCGAGATCATTAAGCTCCTCGGAGGACCCGGCGGTCTCGACATTTGAGCATGCATTGAATACTAATAGCTATGTTAGGGTATGTTATGGCTGGATGGAGAGAAATACGAAAGAGAAAAGATCCAGGATGTGATGCGTAGGTATATAGAAATTACGGGTAAAGAGCGGGCCGTTGGGGGCCAGACGACGAAACCACTGCCATAGTGAAACGCAGCATCGAACAGAGCAGCGCCATCTGGAACAGTTGCGTGGAGCCTCAGGATGGTGGATGAGGCGTAGATGCGAATTGTATCGGCAGCAATTGATAAATAGAAGGAAGTCATCGGACGGGAACAAAGTCGCTTGATAGATAGAATACAGCCCGTATAAAGGGAGTGTGTGCGTGTCTGAAAGCGCCTGTGGATAGCAAGGCGGAAGGGGTAAAAAGAATAGAAGGTAGTACAAGATGTGTCGTGGATGAGACGGCAGTCGGGTGCGAAGGAAGGGTGTTGATCGGAGTGCGGCGCTGAGGATGAGATAGGCATTAGATAGTAGGCAGTGGTGGAACGAGTGGACACCGATAAAATCCACGGCGGGAGAGTGGCGGGGTAGCCGGGCGTGCGGCCCGGAAACAGCGCCGAAAGCCAAAATATGGAGCTAGAGAAACGACGGGGGGTGGGGACAGTAGGACCTGGGGTGAGTTAAATGGCTGGGAAACGAAAAACCCAAAAAATGTTATAAGCCGTAATGAAAATGAGCAGAACATAACGAGGCGCGTGTGCGAAAAACGAAGCAAACCAAAAAAGAATACGAAATAAACTGACTTGGGCATGCTGTAAAACGTCCCGAGAACCGAGAAACCATAGAAAGCTGAGGAGTGCTTCACATAATGACACACTTGCAACACCCAGCCTCGTCGTCGTCGTCTTTTTGCTGTCCCTTCTGTTTCGAATGCGACGCCTCCTGGCCTGGTTGAAGACCGACTTGGGTTGGATTGGCCTGCTGCACATTGGTCGGCGCGTAGTGGGAAAAAGGCGCAGGTGATGGTGACTGCTGCCTGTGCGGTAGCTGGACGTCGTCATGGATTGTCTGCAATCCCACAGGACGCTCGGCCTCTGCGTAGACGTCATCATAGTTTTGTTGAGCCGGGCGACCGAATTCATCCATTGGAATAGACTCGAAGTCCCCGCGGGGGGGACGGTATTTGGTACCATCGAAACCGAAGGTGCCAGGTGCCTGCATAGACAAGGTGTTAATTCACAACATCAAAGGAAATGCGTAAGACCCCGGTTGCCGACTGCATGAATGACAGTGACAAGCGGGTATCAGAAAGAGAAAAAGTAGAACGCGACGCACTGGAGCTACGGTATTTTCCACCCTCTTCGGTTTGGGACTTCCATTCGCATCCTCGTAATACCCATCCAGGCCTTTCTTCCGCGCAACGACGGGTAGTACGACCTACAACAGGCAAACGTAAAGGAAGGACGAAATTATTGTGGTCAGTACGCAGAACAGTGGAGAGGTGGCGCAACCATAAGGAAGGAAGCGAGTAGTAGAAAACTCACATCGTCCCAATTGCCTTCCCCGGGGACTGGCTGGGTCCAAGAAGGGATGGCATCGGCCATATCCTCACCATCCTCGCCTGGGGTGGGATAATACGCAACACTCCCTCTATTCCCCCCCTCGTCTCTCTTCCCAGGTAAGGTTTTAGCCTTAACCATTTTAGGCGCTCCTCCACGCGATATCTTCGACGCAGGCGAAGCGCCGCGCTTCTGCGCCACCGTAGGCGACGTGGTGTTTGCGTGGTTCATCTGCCGCGAATTCGACGACGAGGACGGCGCCGGGGGCGGAGACGAGGATTTCGAGGCGCTGAACTGCGAGCTCCCGCCTATCGCTGGCGACGAATTCACGGTCGAGCGCGACTCCGATGAGCGGCGAGAGGAGGGCCCTGGTATTCGAGTGGGCGGGGGGTTGGGCTGCTGCTGCCGCGAAGACGGCCGGGGCAGCATGCTGGCTGTGGGTGTCGTGCTGCGAAACTCGTGGGCTCCGGCTACCGTCGTCCATTCCGTGGAGGGCGTGGACACGTCGCCCACGCCAGGCAAGTATGCGTATGCACCGCCGTCGTATGCATCGGAGACGGACTGGATCTCGGAGCCTTCGCCATCGAGATCTGTTAACGGGTGCTCATCGAGAACGCGGGCGCTTTCGTCGATAATCTCCTCGTCAAGGTAAAGACTTCCACGCTCGCGTTCTTTGTTGGTGATGCCTGCGATACTCCCTGCGCGTTTCCTAGCTCGAGGCGTCGCTTCTTCGGTATTCATAGCAGCCATCCTCTTTGCAGCCTGCCTACTTTCGATCATATGTCCGTAATTGGCAATATCCAGCATCTCCTGCCTGCGGCCAACTCTCAATTCACCGACTCCGCCATTCCTCGACACCTCCCCACGATACCAGTGTTCGTAGGGCCGCTCTTCCGATTCGGTAGATGCACGCGGCGGACTTTCCTCGACAGCCGCATTATAATTGCTTGCTTGAGTAAAGCCAGAGGACATGGTCGAGTCGGTTGGAAATGGTGGGTACTCGTTCAGCAGCCCAGGGGTATGGCGGGTGCTGCGGGTTGATAACTCGACCGTGGTTTGAGTGGATGACGATGGAATTATACCTCTTTGAGCACCTCGCTGATCCGATAGGGTCTGGGAAGGTTGCTCCAGAGACGTCGAATACGGCTTGACGGCAATGTCCTGGCTGTACCCATTTGTATAGGGGGAGCTGGCAGAGCTGGAAGGGACAGATATGGGTGTTCGCGATGCTTTCGGTATCCGTGTGGGCTTTATGTCGACGGGGCGAGGAGATAGGGAGCGCACTGGGTTGGCGGCGGGTTTAGAAGTGTTTGGGTTCGGTCGCCCATTGCCATTTGCACGGCCATTAGCAGCGTCTGAGGCATATGGTGAAGAGTACGTCCGCGCCCGTTGGAACTCTGTCTTCACGCCTGGCTTCGCCGCACTAGCCGACCCATTGACGCGGGTGGTGGTAGGAGTGGTACGACTAGGAGTTTCCTGCCGCTGATACGATGATTGTAATGCCTGGGTCAAGCCGTATGGTTGTTGTGAGGAATTCGTCTGTGACGAAAGCTGTTTTTGCCAGCCGGTATTGTCTGAGCTTGGAGAGTAATTCGCGCTCGACGGTTCATCCACGGATGATAGAGAAATGGCCGACATCCGTCGTGCCAGTGTTCGGCTCTCGCTCTCTAGCCCTGCTTTCGGTGTCAGCATCGTTTCTTTCACTTCGAACGTGAGCCACATACGTTTTCGAAGGGCCGGGACCACCTCTTCGTCCCAAGAAGGCCCAGCTAAGCGCGATGGCTGAGTTAAGGCCATCATGGTGGCAGACTAGGAATAGATGTCGGGCTGGTGCGATAACGAGCGCTTGAGTGCTCTGGCCACCCTGTGGGTGTCCTTGGGCGTCCGCACTCGGGCGGGAAGGAAAGGAAGGAATGAGAGACGATTCAAGAAATGGCTGGTGGAGGATGGCAAGAACTCCCGACCAAAACGCCCGTGGGAATCTGGCCAACGTTCGGCCTCTTTCAAGCTAGCGTGCATCTTCTCTCCTGACATCCATCCAACAGCACTCGTCCTTAAGTATTCTCCATGACTGGACTCTCAGGCTATATTTCTGCTCGATTTTGCTTGTCAGACGCGTCAGAGACATCTTAGCGGCCCTCTTTCTTCTCGTCGCGATCAAATCTCAGTGGACGGTTCCTTGGACAACAATTTCTCGCTGTCATGAGGACTGGGTTGTCTATTGCTACACTTATCAATATTTTTAGGTATGAACTGTCGACTTACCTCTACGCCATGTCGGATCAGGTGGCAGATTGACTTCCCTGTATATCTGGCTTTCTTGGGGCTTTCTATCAGCAAGAAAACATCACTTCCCGATGCTTTGATGGGCTATGGCTTCGTTGGTAACTGAGCATCATTGTCTCCCCGAGTATCTTTGGTTGAAACTTCAATGAAATCTGCCAACAACTATGTACGTTCCCAGAAGGCGCAGTGAGACGCGTGGCATTCCCTTACGTACGCCCCAACATGCTGCGGAAAGCGACCGCCAATAAGCGCTGCAGGGAGCCGGCGGGACGCGCTCGACCTTTAAAGGCTCGCTTAGGGGACCAGAAAACGATTCATCAGACAGCTATTCTCCCTTTTTGCCCGGAGATCGACGGTAATCCACCGTCATTGACATTTGGAGCACATATGTTCCTTTGCCTTGTGTCTGTCTTAGTCCTCGAGGACCGCAATGTCCTCACTTTATCTTGCCTTTACCTGGGATGTGCCACCGCCTTCGTCTGACATTCTCTATTCAAGTTCTTCCTACTTTTGAAACCGGTTAAATCGCAAGGTTCCCGATTTTTTAATACCGCGGCACGACGTATCCACGCTTAGCTGCATTCCAGACCCTCTGTCCGATGTCGGAACCACTCCGCGGTATCAAAACATTCAGAAAATGCCTCCTGCGGCTACCTGCTTCGAACACGAGGAGTGTACGACGGCCACGCTGCGCTCATTCACATCTCGATACGCAAAAAGCACGCAGCACGTTTATTCCCAAAGCGAGCTCCAACATGCCGCAACACTCGTCAAGAGCCGTCAAGAGCTGTCAACGAAATGACCTGTATTTGTTTCACCCTCGTGAAATTGACGACCCTCCCCTTTCATCTTAGGTGGCCGGTGGGGCTCAGCGAATGAATGATTCCTTGGTCTCCGTGGTGCGGCGCTCCCGCAGGGTCTTTGCTGCGTATGAGGGGTTTCCTTTGAAAAGCTTGAGGGTCCGGAAGCAGGACGATCAGTCTCCTTGTCTTCCTCTCTATTTCTAAGAATGTCGATCAGCTCCAGGACATCCACGCTTAATGATGATATCCAAATAACTGCGTGCAAGGATGTCGAAGCATGCGAAGAGGCTCCCCAGCTCGCAGTCTCTGATAGCACGCCTACTCTTGCAGGAGGGCCCACGAAAGAATTTATCTATCTCCCTGTGCCGCCGTACCTACGGCACTCTCCCGGAGAGGACATTCACTTCGGTTTGGGAACTGTTTGCCTCTTGAGCCTCTGTACTATTTTTCGTGGGTGTCATCAATTCAATCTCGGTATAAACTTGTAAAACTCATAATTTTGATACAGTTGTCGCCAACTTGGCTTATTGTCAGCCGTTATTGAGTAGGCTTTATGTTCGTGCGATGAGGCATGTTATTGACGACGATCTTATGGCAGTCCAAATGTCGAAAACGTTCGACGTGTCTCTCGACAAAGTATCGCAGTAAGTTCTGTTTGTCATAGCCCATATAAATATAAATTTAACGTTGTGACCAGGATACCAACAACAATTGAAGCCGGGTAATCCTACAACACCTACTTCAAAGAATCATACTCAATTCTACCAACAGATACGCTACTGGCATAGTATTCCTCTCCCCACTCGGCGACACCATCCGACGGCGACAACTATCCCTCATTCTAATCCTTTCCTCAGCTTCTCTCACAGTGGGCCTTGCACTTACCCACTCCTTCGTAATATTCCGCATAATCGCGTTTTTCATGGGCATGAGCACGATCTCCCCCCAAATCATAATCACGCTCGCCAGAGACCACGCCCACCCATCGCGCAAAGCCACATTCTACTCTATCATCCTCTCCGGGTACCTCTCCGGCATCCTCGCCGCGCGCCTCATCAGCGGCGCCATAGCGCAGTCCGTCAGCTGGCGCTTCGTATTCTACTTCTCCTTCGCGATGCAATACGCCATCCTGGTGCTCCTGTACTTCTTCCTCCCCGACATTCCAGAGAAGAATAAGCACTTGGGGTATCTTGAGATCCTCTGGACGATGGCGAAGCACGCCGTCACCGAGCCGGTCGTCGTGCAGAGCGAGCTCATCAGTATGGCGCTCGGAATCGCGGTGTCGGCGTACGCCGCCACCCTGACATTCCTCCTCGGAAACCTACCTTACAGCTTCTCCGCGTAAGTTTTATTCGCATCTCATTGACAAAACCTCTGCTTGACTCCGATTTTTCTTGTACCCAGTCTCAAAATCGGCCTCTTTGGCCTGACAGACCTAACAGGGATCTTCCTCAGCCCATTCGCAGGCTATCTCGTAGACCACATCTCCCCATGGGCAGCCCTCCTCACATCATGCACCGCGCTCGCCCTCTTCGAGACAATCGAAGTGGCGTCCGGCGGCAAAATCCTCGCCGCGCTCATCGTAAGGTGCATCGGGATCGACATACTTCGGCAGCTGCAGTACATCGCGCTCTCCGCGTACATCTACACGTGAGTGCGCGTTTATCCCTATGCTTTTTGTTTTTCGCAGTGCTCACTGCCATTGTTCTTGGTAGGGTGTCAGTAGGACATGCGTCGCGGCTGAATGCGCTGCTGGTACTGTCGGTAAGCGTCGCCATGCATTTTGCATCGAGATTGCATCGCAAAGAGCTAATTTCACCATTGTTCAGTACTACCTGGGCCAGATTATAGGCACTGCGGCTGGAACGAAAATATTCGTTGCCCACGGAGCAAGAGCAGCTGCTATCCTCGGGTTGGCGTGCTATCTCGCGCAAATTGTTGTAGTTCTCGTAAGAAGACCACGCAAGGAATAAAAAAAGGAATCACTACGACGAAGAAAATATTTGCAGGAATATTTATTTTATTTATGTACATACACAGTTACACTTTCAGCAACTCAGAAACATTGAAAATATGTTACATATTTATGTATAGCGGTCATCGTTGGCGTCCAGGAAAGGCTAATCACTACACCTTGTAGATAATATAATAGAAATAGACGGATGGTAGATATCAGAATACAGATCTGTGCTCAAGCCGAGAATTCCTGGGCGAACAGTATACCATCATTCGGATGCAGAAACGGCCTACAGAATCTCTCGCGAAATAGGTGAAAACGCAGACCTTAAGTATCACTATCAAATATTTTCATGTCTACGCGCAAAGATTCAGTGGACTGTTCCTAAAAAAGCCAAGCGAGCGACTCACATCGTTCTGACGCGTTTCACAGCAGGCCTTTTGCGCTCTTGAAGGCGTAAGAGCGGCACAGAGGGAGTGACCACAAACCCAGCTGGAGTGCAGGTCCACAGGCTCTTGTTGAGCCCCGCCAGCAAGAATCCACGAGACAGACCCCAGATGTTCATTCATGACATGGTAGACCTATATAACTTTATGAGTAAGTTTTGGATCTTCGGTATGACATGGATGGTGGTTGTGATATGGTGAACTCACCGCTTCACGCCACCCAAACTCGACAGTAAACAGAGGATTGAATCCGAACGGCTGGCATTGGGTGCAGATAAACCTCAGATCCTTCGCGTCCATTTCCGAGACCGACGTATGTTTGTCCAGGCCGGCGCATTGTGCGAGCGATATCGCATACGACGAAGCTTTCGTGCTGAATTCAAAATTGGCGCCCGTCTTCAGAGGGGGCCTGAAGGTTGCGTCCGTGAGTCTAAGGCCTTCTTGTTCATCGCCGCAATGATGGGACGCTACTTCGTCGAAACCGAACATTATAGTATGAGCGCTATAACGGCCTGCATAGGTCCTTTTCTGGCACGACGCCCAGCATTCAAAGGTTGCAGCAACACTATTTAGCAGGGTTTCCGCCGACGTGGTCTCCCTGACATTGTATATCGCACACCTGGGTATGCTACCGCGCATCTGTTCGGCGAGATCTGCTTTCATCACCTCCAAACTCGCTGACAGTAGCTCAGGCAAGCGATTTATGCACGCCCAATAGGCTGCAGGTGGATGACCAACACCCAGATCTGCTTCGACGAGCCTTGCAAAGCAGTCGAATCGGCAGATGTCTATCGTCCGAGGGAGGTATTTCAGCTGATGTGGGAGCAGCGACGCTTTGTATTCATTATAGAGCCTGTGGAGAACATTTCGTCGGTGAACCTTCAGTTGCTCGTACTGCCATCTAAGTCGCGCTTCCTTGACTGGTTTAGCTACCTCCTCCAGGCGAGGTCTGATATGTTGCCACACTGCAGGACGGAATCTCCCTCTCTGTGTCCAGATTGCGAATAATACAAAAACTTACTGCGTTCGGTGAGTTCAATTTTTTTGAGGTATTCATTATGATATTTCACACGATAGAGATCGCTTTCTGCGTAGCCAAGTTCAATCATCTTTGCAATGATGCTAAGAGGTGGCATCGATTTAGCAGCGACAGGGTACACACATCGGTCAAAGAAACCCACTGTTGTTTCCGCTTTTCTGAGATAAGTCGGATATCTTCCATACGTTGGCGAAGAGTGTCACTTTCCCATTTTTCCAAGCGTACAACATCCTGGAATATAGCTGAGACCAGTAACTTTATAAGAACGAAATATCATCCTACAGCTCGAATCCTTTCAACATCAGCGATTCTCTCGGTTTTGAAAGACTCTAGATCATTCTTCGCATTGGGGAGGCCCTTGCTAATATTCATCACCAAAAAGGACAGTCTCTGAAGGACGTTGGCAATATCCTCTCTCCAATAATAATGACAGGTTGCCGTTGTTCTACTGGTCCACGGTGTTCCGTTTTCTGATGCGGGCTTTAGAGGATATTAAACGATAGTTGTAATAGTATGCGCACTACGTGTGGATGGTAGGAGATCAAGAACAGATCTGTCAGCGCCGGGAAATTCCTTGTTCAATTTCGTTTTCGCAACAAGGCTGTCAGAGATTTTAGCAATTATTTCACGCTTATGTGCCGGAAACACACTTTATCTTCTTGCAGCGCGCACATACCCGACGTCTTATGTGAAAGTCAACCTTTCTGATGTTTGGACTGTTACAGATCTGCATCCAATGCGCCAATCAAATTCACGAGTTCAACGTCAGATATGAAAGCAGAAGTGCTAACCTGGCAATTCCGTCCAAAGATCAAGGACGCCCAACGTGCTTCGTTGAAATCATTGGGACAATCAGGTCCACCGACACGCTTTCTTGAAGTCATCCAGACCCATTTTGCCTGCGAAGACAGCAAGGTACGCCGGAAAAGCTTGTTCGTCTCTGACATTGTCAGTAAGTCCCGGGGAGCCAGATATCCAAGGATCTGAGTTTCGATCATGTTCAACACGAGCTCTCTCGCAGCTCAGAATACGAATACGCACCTCGAATACAATATCGAGTGGCATAGTTGGCAGAAGATTGAGGTTCGCCTTCAATCGCGAAGCTGCGTGCTTGAGCTTCGAAGTACTTCCGAGTTGATGGTCGGGTGGCACGGAGAGCTTGGTCCTCTTGGGTATGGGCGGCGCATCGACTGTGCCGTTTGAGTATCTGCTTTCTTTTTCGTATTCAATTTGGTCATCTATGAAGGGATTGGGTGGCACCATGATGGTTGACGTTGAGGGCTAAAGCGCTGAACCTGAATGCATGTGCTATTTGGCCAGAAGCGTGTGTACCTGATCAGGTTTACCCCAAAAACAAAGCCCAATTGATAGCACTGCCACCGCGTATCAAAAGCGACTGGCGGCTTGCCGGCGGCGAAATTCTCGCCGCGTTCCAACCGCGTTCACGTTCAGTGCTCACCGTACGGAGCATCGGGATCGACATAGTCCGGCAACTGCAGCACATCGCGCTCTCAACGACACATGAAATAAAAAGGATTAGCTACGAACAAGCAAATATTTCCAGGAAAATTGTTTTATCTATGTACGTATACACTTTCAAGTTCAGTTGACTTTCAGGGACTCAGAAACTTTGTGGATATAAGCTGTCAACGTATGTATGTTCGGTGCTCATGATGACGTCCCGGTAAGCCAGTCAGTGAACCTGTTTGAATAAAAGATAGAAACAGGCGCATGGTAGAGGTAGTTTACAAGTAATTTACAAACATTTTTATAGAACGGGTCGTTAAATATGGAAATAGCGATAAGCCGAGGACTCTTGGGCGGACAGTATAGTGAACCCGGAGCTATTAAATGGCCTACGGAATCTCTCGAAAAAGAAGTAATCATGCGGATCCTGAGGATCTTTAATTTCATGGCTATATGAATCACAGATTCAGTGGGCTATCCCTGCGTAGGTATGCAACCAACTTACATCGTTCTGACGTGGTCGACTACAGACTCCTTGCTTCCTTGATGGTGCAAGTGCGTCGCACAGTGACCACAAGCCCAGCTGTGCTGCCGCCATTTCTCGTCCCCGCGCTCTTTTTCGATGACTTTAGCGGTATCAGCAGGTGAGAGAATGTACCACGGGATAGGTCTCAAATATTCATGCGCGGTCATGACATGGTAGATCTATGAAAACCCGGAAAAATATATGAGTTTCGAATGGTAGGTGTAGGCTCTGATTTTTATTGAAATACGACGAACTCACCACTTCACGCCAACCAAAACCGACAATGTATAGAGAATTGTCTTCGAATCTGAGTTCTTCACATTGAGCACACATGAACCTTAAACCCTCCGCGTCCATGTCTGCTGCCGACACATGCGTGTCCAGGCCGGCGCATCGTGCAAGTAATTTTGCATAAAACGAAGCTTTCGTATTAAATTCGAAATTGGCCCCCCATTCCATTGGCTGGACATTTGGGTTCATCGGTTGAAGGCCTTCCAATTCATGATTGCAGTGATATGATGCAATTTCGTCGAAACCGAATATGATTCGAGGTTTGCGAATGTCGACATTGGTTCCGCACCATGCTCGGCATTCAAAGGCTGCAGCGACACTATTTAGCAGGCTTTCCACCGAATCGGCTTGTCCAGTTGTTGTCGCGGACTCGGGTGTTCCGGTGAGCATCTTGGCTCCAACGGCTACTTTGATCGCCTCCAGCCTCATCATGAGCAACTCAGGCAAGCGCTTGATGCATTCAGCATAGTCCTCTGCTATACGAACTACGTTAGCATCAGCTTCAATAAGCGCGTCAAAGCAATCGAATCGACAGATATCTATCGTTCGGGGCAAGTATTTCCACTGGGATGGTAACAGCAACACTTTGTACTCATTATAGAGCTGGTGCACATCATGTCGGCGCTGGACCTTCAATTGATTGTACTGCATTCTGAGGCGTGCTTCCTTCACTGGTTTGGCTACCTCCTCCAGGCGAGGTCTGATATGTTGCCACACTGCAGGATAGAATTCCCTTCTCTGCATTCAAATTGTAGATAATACAAAAACTTACTGCGTTCGGTGAGTTCAATTTTTTTGTGGTATTCACTATGGTACTTCACACGATAGAGATCCCGTTCTGAGTAGTGTGAGGTATGCACGGTGCCTGAGCCCCGAAACGGCGAAATATGCACATTTCAGGCTTTATGGACGTACCTCGGAGGCATG
>JAEKIV010000345.1:0-40570 GCA_016801325.1 Hypholoma fasciculare
TGCCACGTTCAATCAGGTTCATACCACGCTCGCCCTACGCCTAATCCATCCTCATTTCTGCATATAACAACGGCTCATTAATGACCTCAACCGTGTTCATTTCTCATACAACAAAATATATTTACCTCTCCTATAATGCTTGGCTTGTTAAATATAGGTATAAATAGAATATTGGCCCGGGGGCGATCCATGAAGATCAGCGGAGGCATATTGTAGAATGTACCTTGCAAGCAGAGCTCTAATCGATCAAATAGATAACAATCTTTCGTCCTCACTGCTGCAAGCGCAATAAGCCAGATACCATGGCTCTTCTGGTACGTGAAGGAATTTTTTTAAATGGAGACTCCATGCGTGTTCTAATTGTTCGGCGCTTAAGGGATTCTTGCGCCATATGTATAAATATTTCGAACCTGATAAAGGCGACGCAAATAGCCAAGATCTGACGAAAAAACGTAAACAAAGCGGAGATGAAGATGAAGATTCGTCTACCAAGAAACCGAAGCTCGAGAATAAGATGTTAATGTTTAACCCTGAGGGTATGTTTGTGCCCTTATGATATTAACCTCTCTTGAACAAGGTTTATTAAAGGGAGATTTGTCGGGTATGCGATGTACCAAGCAGAACCAAGTTTAAATGAAAATCTGAATGCAATATTCCCAACACAGAAAGGTATAGTAAACAATTTCCATGTGAAGACGATTATTCTCATATTTATTGCAGAAGAAACAAGCATTGAATCGTTACAGAAGACGGGTAATTTCTCATATAGCCGCACATACTAATATTCACGCCTTATTCAATAGTCACACCCGAAATCCTGTACCGTCGCACTTCTGACGGACGCTTTGTGGCTATTTCTGATAGCCTCGTCACTCCTGGATCTGCTGCCTCTATTTCTGCAGTCAAAACAAACCCAGATCATGCTGGGGCATTTCTTAAAATCGACGCAAATACCAGCACTATTAACTCGTCTGTGGTACCTTCAGGTTTTTCTCGACTCTCTGACTTCATGCCTGAGGGCTGGAACGGCTGGCCAGATGGAAATTTTCAGTGCTTTGTCACATTTGAAGAGTACAGAGAAACCGGTAATTTAAAGGTAAACTGGGCATGTAAAGGTCACGGCGGCGATAAAACTGGAAGTACTGAGAGCGAAAACTATAAACATGGAAAGCGCTCATCTCGACAGTGCCTTGGAGCTTTGATCTGCGACAGTTCGGACTGCAATATTATTATTCGGCCTCACACTAGGAGCGATGCCGTTGACAAGCAAATTCTAGCAGGCTGTTCTAGCTGCGGCTCATCTCTGTCTCACGCTACCTGCCCAAATCGTTCCAGAATCTGGACTTTTCTGCATGGGATCTACTATGATAACGGTGAACTACAGTCCCATCCTAGGCTGCCTCATGTTCTCGGACTTCTACCGGCAGAACGGCGTCAATTTGAAGCTATTGTATCAGAAAACCCAAAATCCGGTCCGCTTCAACTCATAACTGGCGTTCCAACGATTCACGGCCCAGGAAAATCAGTCGCTGATATATCAAACTGTTTAGTGAATGCAGATAGAGTGAACAAAGAAAAACAGAAGATCGTTCGGCACTCTGGGATGGGAGGCAATTCATTCATTACAGCATTTTCCCAGTTCTGTCAAAAAAACCCTGGGCTCGTTATATTCTCCTTGTTCTCTGAAGTGACTGTCATATCTCTTCAAACATCATTCATGGCCTCGCAGCTCATCAAAGACGGGATACTGGATGGGCCTGTTAATGGCCTCGTCACCGACGCTACTCATTCATTCTTCGCTGGTAATGATGCGAAATTGATCATTTCCTCCGTTTATTCGCCAGAACTTTGCTGCTGGGTTCCCGGAATATTCTCTTACGTCAATGGAGAGACTTCTAAGCACTACGAGCATCACTTTCGTGCTTTATTCCACAGTATTTCCCAGGAAGCTGATCTGCGTGGCATTGAAGTGGTTGATGAAACCTTCATCGGAGTACGTCAGCTTTTCTGTTATGCTAATTTGTAATGCATATTAAATCAGTTTGTGTAGGTACTCGACTTTAGTGAGGCCGAACGAAATGGATTTATTGCAGCATTTATTGCATTCTGGGAAGAGCGTGGGGACACTCGCGGCGCTCAAATTCTCAAAACCGTAGCGGAATCACTTCTTCGTGGATGTCAGCAGCATTTCCGTGCAAGTGTTACACGACTTAAAAAAATTCATGGAGTCGTGGCTGTTGGACAGGAGGCCGCCTTCGAAGCACGAGCGATTGGACTTCTCGATGCTGCTGACCATGACGAGTTTATTGTGCGCGCTAATGTGGTTATCCGTGACTTTCCGAAGGCTCAGGCCTGGTTGACATGGTGGATGCGACCATCCCACGCAAAGATGCTTTTCTCATCGGAACGTACGATGACAGAGCAAGTCTGGACCTCTCTTCCGTCAACAACCAATGCCGAGGAAGCGATGCACTGGAAATTATACTGTGCTGTTGGACGCAATCACGCCTTACTGGAAGGACTTGTTTCTTTGCTTCGAGTCGCGGAATATTATAAACGTCTGCATGACGCTGTTCAAAGTAAGATTTTATTATTTATTGATGTGTATTAAAACAAAATTGATAAGAATTAGGTGGTATACCAATTGCGTACAAACCAAGTCAGCCCTGGAAAACAACTGCGGCGCATATTGGGCGCACAAAACGCTCACGCGCTCCTGAAGCACGGTCAGTGCGGCAGAAAAAAAATGACGGCCGCCCACCAGACACAAAGAAAGAGCTCCTCAAACCCACTCGAACAAAAAAAGAAGCGAAAAAAATATTGCCTACTCCTGACGTTGCGCACAATCCTGTGAAGACTGGTGTTGACGTTCCAACCCCGGAGACTGGTCTTGACTATCCAAGCTATCCGTGGAACAAAATGTCTTGCTGGCTTGACGTCTCAGCACAGCTTATTTACGTCTGTGTCAGTCGTAATTTCCAGGACTACGCAAGCGGGTATCAAGGTGTTCCTAACATTTATGGGCTCAAGTCGCTTTATCAGATCTTGGATAAGCGTCGACTGTCTGACCTGGCTGGCAAGAAATCCTCAAGCGCACGTCGTACTGAGCGAGATAGTTTTCGCAAAGTCCTGAAGACAAAAGGGGCTATAAGTTCTATAGACAGACCTGAAAGCCTCTTAGTGCGTCTCTATTTTTTAAAAATATGTTTATTCTGACAATGCATATTTCAGGTATGGATCGGGCACTTATCCAAGAATGATAACCCTGACCTGGCGTTGAAGACGTACCGCAGCCAGGCATACTTTGAAACTATCTTTGTGGAAGTAAATGAGTGCACTGGGGACTCTAGTATTCATGGCCGACACGTTCAGATATTAAATCATCCCATGCGCCGCGGACCTCTCACTGTTTCCTCTCGCGAATACGAGATCTCTGATGGTGATCTAGATGCTTGGTTTACCCGTTTTTTCTCCGCTTTACAGGAACCAACTCGAGCAACAAAATGCTGGCGTACAGATACACAGGATGGATCCCCCCTTTGCTCAGGAGAGCGTACTGACACCCGTGGAATTGTTGCCTCTATTCCGGTTGTACTTGCTGTGGAACTCGAAAATTTCTCTGGGTACACGGACTTGCCACCTTGGAATATCCCGGAAACACTTCTTCCAGATACCAGCAGTGCGGCTAAAGACTATGGTCTGGTCTACAAGCTTGTTGGCTGGGCCTTGTATCGTGAATCTGATAATCACTTCTTATGTCAATACTTCTCACCAGATTACACGCAAATATCGACTTACGACAGTTTACTTTACAATGGCTGTCCGAAGACGGAAAACGGATCTCCTAATACCAAAATTCCGACAGGCTGTATTCTCACCGCCGTGTTTTATCATCTCAAAGGCGGATGGGATGCTCAACAACATTTTTATTCCGCACGGAGCCAAATGTGCGACTCACTCTACAATTTATCCTTCTCGGAAACCTCTCTGGAGACTCTTCCTTTTATTTCCTATGCAGATCCTTGACTCAAGAAAATGGAAAATGACCAACGCTATTGGCTCAACAGTCCCTATAAGGCCAGGACAGTTGAATATATTTCAAAACCACCGCTTCGTCCTTGGGTAGACATTGACTCAAATGTCTCCAATGCATCCGCTGAGTCAGAGGAAGTCACAGAAACTCTTATCCCCCTTCCTGAACGTCCACCATCCCCTATATTCTCCGAGCCTGATTCATCATTCAATGTCAACTGCCAATGTGGAATCTCTGGCGATGGAAATGTACTCTATGAAGCTGATATCTATGGAGAGGCAATTCAATGCGATGAGTGTAATGAATGGCTTCATATAGCCTGTCAACGGAACGCAAGAGCTGGGAACCTCAAGAATAAGGACGGATTCATATGTGATCGATGTGATTTCCGCATTCCCGACTTAAACTCCAAAAAGCTTACAAAGGCTCAGCTCAAACGGTGCGCAATAAAACTTATTACAACTTAGAGTGTGCTTAATTTTTGAATTGAAATTAGAGAGATGGAGCAGCGCACTATGTCAAAGAAGCCTCTGAGCAAGCGCTTAATGTATGCTCGCTTTTATATTTTATAATTTGAAAATTACTCATGATCGATCCGAAGCGCTGGCCGTGGTTCTCTTGCCCAACACGGTGTTTACGCTTATCCTGTGCGTCTCATACAGAAGCGCAAGGATGGTACATGGACTGTCCGCTGGTGGCGGGAGAATATCTATGCTCCCGAGACACCGGCACCAGAACAAGTCTCCTGTGTTCAGGAGAATGTCCTAGTTGATTCTCTCTGGATGGATCGCGATAAAAGGCGCAAGATTCGTGTATGTTATTGACTACATTCTTTGACCTATGTATCTTACAATTTTTTGACTTTAAGCTAGGCAAATGGATTCATGCATTTGCAGTCGAGACTGTGGACGACGTTCTGGCCGACCCCAAATCAATTCCGTACACACAAAAAACAGACAATATACTCTCTCCACACACGGATATTTTAAAGAAGCTCTTTGAATTTTCTTCAAATCGCTCAACCACCGGCCTCGAGGATACGGTCATTCCTGCTAAAGACTTTCTCGCAAGCGGGAAAAATAAAAAGTTTGGTGACAATATATTTTATTCAGGCACCCTCTCAATCACAGAACGCGCTGAAATTTCGAACTGGATCCACCGCCATATTTCCGACAACTCTCGCATGTGGTTTCAGAAGCTGACACATGCTCACGCAATGACACTTTATATTCGAGCACTTCTCATTGATTCAAAGCCCGACTTCGGCACCCTCGACGAAGCTGAACAGCTCGAGAAGGCCTGGGACATTCAATTCAATACCCTGCCTCCATTCTACGAAGGAGTCGATGTTGATCGCGAATGCATTGACCGGCTAGAGGAGGAAATGTTTGAGGTCTCCGAGCGAGCTGGCAGCGCGGGAAATCACCAGTGGGGCTTGGATGCTGGCGATCATCAGTACTGGTATCCATATGATGCATACTGGCATACTGGAGAGCGCGAGGAAGACGAGGAAGAAACCAAAGTGAGCCAATAATTTGTTCTATTGAATTTGAATAATCTAATGAATTGAGAAATAGGTGGGGCTTGATTATGTCGAAAACCCTCCGTTACCGGCACCTGAACAGCCTCAATTTCGACCCAGACCTCGGATAAAGACCACAAGACATGCAGAAAAGGAAGCAGGGGCTTAATTTATGCTTATTATATACATACAGCATTCCCTTAGTACATACTACAGAAGTCGCGTAGCAATCATTGTTCAATGATGTATTGTGCTCCAACACGTTACACCGGTATATAATGTTATGCTAGTTGTCACGCACACTCCCTTGGCTCATGTAGACACGCCTGCACTTACCACGCTCAAGCCTGAGCAATTTGTCCACGACCACGCTCAAATGCCTAAGCGGTCTCACTCGCAGCCACGCTCACCACGCTCAAAATCCTGAGCGGTCGGGTACAGCCACGCTCATCACGCGCTCCAGCAAGATAAGTTTTGCGACTTCTACCTGTGGGTGTCTGTACGCCAGCCGTAAATTTCGACTTGGCTTTGCCTTGGCTGCATAGTCGTATTGTCGAGCGACTTGCGAGCCAGAAGATCGGATCCCTTCGGTCAGATTGGGATCACGGATTCAGAGATTGGCTGCCGGGGTACGGATCACCCGGCAGCCTGTGTTCACGGGATCTTCCTTGCGTCCGTTTTTGTCACAGGCCTCGACGGCGTAGTACGTACCACCTACCGCCGTAGTAGAGGGAGCGTCGTCTCTAATGCTAGAGGAACTATTGGGCATCTGTGCTGCATATCCATCCACCTCTTTTGAAAACATCATTAAATTCATCCGATTCGCCCAAATTGCCCGACCCACACTTGAACTTGCGACGATTGAACCTACTGTACCGCCTCTGCTTCTGCCTACCAACATAGCCGCCATCTTGGCGCAAGCAATTTCCGTAGACCTTGAGACCATCAGATCATACTGGAGCATCCTCAAGGACACTATATGGACCATTTCAGCAACATTGGGCGGTGTTTCTCCAAGTAAAGCAGAGATTTCTGCATACAATATGCACACTCTTTCACTTGGTACTTGTGAGCTCAACTGTTATCATGTTAGGCCTCCTCTGATGTATTTTTCAGCTTACCGCCACTTATATCCCCCTGTTCGGATCTGTATGCATTGCCACGGTCCACTCAAGGAACCAGTTCCCCACAAAGCCGCTCTGTTCACACTTCGTGAGGGTGTACTGCCAATATACGTCACTTCTCTGTACTGTCGAGGTATTTTAATGCTATCTATTACTGCTTTATGCCCTAATCCTTTGTTGTAGGATGTAAAGAAACCTATCATCACAATTTCTCAGTCTCAGAAGGCTCAACAATCCGCACGTACTACCTGGGTGTACCCGATGTGATTCAGGTCGCCAACCATTACTTTATGGATGCTGCTCTTCTCGAGTTCATTGCTGTGAGTAAAACCTTTGGCTGGTGGGTCTCTGTTATCATCTCTTGCTCTCTATCATGTCACTCATCTTTTACTACAGGGTTTCTAGTTCAAACTGTGCTTGGATCTATACCTTGTCATTAAGCAATCTAAGTGCCCATATCGTCAATAACAAACTAGCCCACCTAAACAATATTGTTCATAACTATGAACCGCACATTCCTTGGGCAGTCTCATTGGAGTTACAGGGCGAACATGCCCTCAATGGGTTCTTTCTCTATTCTCTTCTTCTTGACAAGGCTGAACGAGACGAAGTGCTTGTACTCTCAAACAAGGAAGTTTCTCAAAGGGATCGATTGAAGGAAGCTCTTTCAGAGAGAAACAAGCGCACTGAGGGTATTGGTCAGGAGAACTATGCCCACGCTTGTGACTCATGCTTTATCGCATACAAAGATGATACGGGCCATTCAGGTGAGTTTTAGGTGATGTGTTGGGTACATATTTATTGATTGGTTCCTGTACCAGTCAAGATACAGGCCGCTGTCTGTGACGGAGACACAATTGGCTGCCCTACGTGCAACATTCATAACTGCCTAGTTCCGCTTGCCAGCCAGCAAGACCGATTTTGTCCAACGCATGCCCACATGAATTTTGTCTGTGCCATAACTACGTGTGATAGCCCTATTGTTCCAGGTCGGAAGACTTGCACAGACCCAGATCATCAGTCCTTGGAAAATTCATACTTTTCCAAGGGTGGGGCAATGTTTCAACTCAAAGAGAGGCTCCGAAAAGCTCGTGCACCAAACGTAAACAGCTCGGTTCCTAGCCCAGACAATCACACAGTGCTAAATGACGATGAAGTTTCTGTGGAACTCGAAGGCAATCACTGCGACGAAAAGGCGCCAGAAGGCAATCGAAAAATTTGAGCATACTTCGGAAAGCGACGAACGCATAATGAGCAATTGATTATGCGCCCTTGCGGAGTCATTATTTCACGGGCAACCTTCTATGGCTCGGAGGCTATTTCATCGGTAAATGTATGCTGCAATCATGATTTTTTACTTCTCCAATATCTATTCAACGCTGTGCTTGCAGGATTTTATGAAGGCCACATTCCCTACTCCTGAGTCAACTCCGGAGTTCTTTATCTTTGACAACAACTGCCGCCTAGATGCGCATCAACGCTGCAACAACGATACACACTTTGAAAATACTGCGAAACCAGTTGATGTGTTTCACTTCAAGTCAAAACACAAAGTCACGGACACCCATTGTCAGCAGTACTGTAACCCTGCAGCGTTTCCAGAGCTGCATAAAGATGGAAAGTGGCAGTTCAATACTTCGATTTGTGAGCAGACTAACGTCTGGCTAGGTGGCTATCAGGCAATTTTGCGTGATATGGAGATCACTCGGTTTACTTTTTATCTTGATGAAATGATCAAGCGGTGAAATAGGTTCATTGTTTCTAAGCTACAAACTGAAGGGCGCTGTCCATGGTCAATACCTGTATCTACTTTATTTCCTACTATCCGTGCTTGTAACTAATCAACCCATACAACCTCTCTTCCTCTCTGCTGGCTTACGCTGTGCACGAGGCTCCTTACGTGGATTGGGTCGCTTGGATTGATGTTGTACGCCCTTCTTCTCCATATCTGAGCTGTGGCCACGCTGTGTTACATCGGTGATCCATGCGAGATGACAGAACACTCACTGAAAACGGCGGTAGTGTTCGCGGGGGGAGAGCAGGAGCAGCATCAGCATTGCAATAAGCATTACGCACGTTGAACGCAGCGGGCAGTTGTCAAGCATGCGAAAGTCGTTGAGCGCACGGAAGACAGAGTCCTGGCGCACTGAGGCACTCATTGCGAGCAGAGATGACAGCGAGGTTGCTGCGCCGATCTTACGTTGCAGACAGCATTGCCAGGTGCAACACCTCCTCAAGGCAGCTGTTAGACTTTTTTTATGCAGTAAATGCTTGTCATTGAACAACACAAAGACTACTTTTTTTTAGGTTTTATACGTTGTATCAGTAGCTGGTCACTGGAATACGAAAAGTGGCTTAACGAAGCCTTTTAGTCACTGTAGCAGCTAGTGGCCTAGTCAAACTCTAGAAGATGCAAAGCTTTGCATATGTCCTCGCAGACATGGTTGACCTTGAATAGAGCAATGCCCTCATCGACTTGGTTGCCAAAATAATATTGACCAAAACCAGAGTCCCTATGAAGGAATGTCAGCAAATCATGCAATGGTTAGAAGGGAAACACATACCTTGCGGCTATATGCACCCTAGCATCAAAGAGGTTAATAGAACCATCTTCCTGTCGATAGCCTTAAAGCAGAGACATTAGTCAAACATGATGTGAACTACAAAAGAGGCACTGTACCCTGGAAATCCAGCATTATAAGCTCGTTGTTGGAGCGATCAACTGTGTAATGGCTAAATGCCTCGAGTGTTTTATCTGCCAGAGACAGTGGCAGCTCAGATGGTGTGCTATTCTTGAAGGTAAACGGGCGACCCTTTAGCCAGATTTGACTTGCTGCAGTTCGACCATTCATGAAGTTGACAATAAACGTTGAGGTAAAATCAACCACTAGAAACAGCAATAAGTTCAAGGCATGCATGTTTGAGAATTTGAGCATACCTTGGATGTTTACAGAGCACAAGTCTGCCCAGCTCTTGAATGCATTCATCCGGAAGCGACATAAAGCCAGCCTGTGCGCCTCCACCCACACAGCATGATGTTCA
Organism: Hypholoma fasciculare; assembly: GCA_016801325.1. Taxonomy (NCBI): domain Eukaryota; kingdom Fungi; phylum Basidiomycota; class Agaricomycetes; order Agaricales; family Strophariaceae; genus Hypholoma; species Hypholoma fasciculare. The sequence continues at coordinate 9,722 of JAEKIV010000345.1, forward strand.
GTAGGACTGAGAGTGACAGTAGGAAGACGCTGGATAGGCAGAGTTTTCACAGCGTAAATGTGTGGAGCAGAACCTGGTGGATAGGCCATGGAAATCTATAAGTAAACTATCAGTAAAAGTTTTGAAAGAGAGAACACTTGCAAAGAAGTTTACCGAATCAATTTGCTTGGACGTTGCCTGACGTTCTCCAACAGGCATTTCCGAATAGAGACTACCCAAGCCTTGAGTTCGGTAGTTGATCTCACTGGTCAAACGATTGACGGTGAGAACAGCTACAAACTCCTCTATATGCATAATTTGAGGCATATCTAAATCAGTCAAGCCGTCGTCTGAACCATTCTCTGAGTCAGCGATTAGGTCCAAATGTGTAGGGCCAGCATTGTCGAAAAGCTGGGGCTGATCACTAGATAAATCAGTGGGCAGTGTTGAATGCAAAACACTGTTGGATTTGGAGGAAAAGTTGCTGAACTTGAAACTGAGCAAATCATCCTCACTCTCATCGGAAGATTGAGCAGAGTCAGAGGTAATGCTAATGACTTCAGTGGCTTTGCGCTTTCCTAATATGACCTCGGACTTGACTTCTTGTGATTCAAGACCAGCAGCATGAATAGCTAGAACGTATTGCAGGTCAGATTGTAATCAATAAAAAATTACTAAATAGAAATGTAGGCGTACCACGGAGTGCTTTTATCAGTTCCTTCCAGGTACCCTGCGGCGTATGACCATACTCAACATAAATATCCCATAGACCTGCGTTTGAAGCTCGCTTGAAATTGGTTATTGCCCCACCCACAGTTGAACGCCTGTAGGGACATTTTGGGAAATAGTGCGCAAAGACAGCAGGTTTGTTGTTGTCTTTGAGCCCTTGAAGCTCGCTAAGGCCTGGGACCATATCGCACACGTACACCCGAGGAAATTGAGGTTGGAGTGATGCTTGAGAGCTGAGACCACTGGTAGAAGACATAGCGACAAGAGGAGCCTGTCGCAAGGCCTTTTTTGAGGCACTATGGATGGCTGATGACAAGGGAATGGCTTTGGGAACTGAGAGCAATGATGTACCAGTGCGCCGGATACCCAGCGCCTCTTTCAAGGCAGCTAGCTGATCAGGCATGCCAATACAGTCCTCAACTGACATGTGTCAGTTTTGCACCAGAACTCGAGCTCCAGTGATGACTTCAACAGCAAGAGTGCTTGACTGAAGGCGCCATTGCAAATCATGGTTTTGAAGAATGTAAAGGTATTTGTTGTCCTGAACGAGCTCCACAAAATGCTCAGCATCCTGGAGAACAACAGAGCGTACACCTTTGTGAAGTCTTGAGACTATACCTAGGAGCTCAGGCTGCTCTCCTTTCTGCAACAAAACAAGTCAGATTTCAGCGTTAATAAGGTGGAAAATCTCACTTCATGCCAAACAACAACATCCACCGTATTCTGAAGGTCTTGTAGCATTGTTTCATTTTCCTGGAGCTGGCTAGTCTTTGCTTCAAAACGCTTATGGCTATCGTAATAGTTGGCATATCCACTATGCATAGAGCGAGCATAGGTATCTCGATAAGATTTAATGGCAGGCGAGCTATTGGAGTTGGAAGGTGCAGGCTTCTCAGAAGGGACTGTTGCCTGTGCTTGAGTATGCTTGGAGACAAACTGGGGCTAAAGCAAGAGAGTATTAAGGCTTGAGATACTTTGCATAGACCAAATATGTCACATACATAGTCTTCATCTTCATTGTTGCGCTCCTGAGGAATCGGGATCTGACTAGGCGCAAGAATTTGACTGGCCGGTGTTCCAGTAAGTCTATGCGTTGTACAGCCACCTAATAATGCACAACAAGGGCGGCAGCAGGCTGGGTTGCGAGTGCAGTTCATATTCGCCTTACGGGGCCTTCCAGCAGCAGTACTGCAAGTAGGCTGCTGACAGTTGCTCGAACTGTTCATCCTAGCTTCGGCAGTGCTGAGCTTGACTGCAAACGCAATCTCGACGTCTTCTGGAATTTTGTCCAATGGGGTCGGTGGGTTGTGCCAAACGAACATTGGCCCAGTGCCTAGCTTCAAACAAGCAGAATCGAGACACTAGAACAATTTTGTTCAGTAAAAACTACTTTAAATGAGTGGCAATATACGCACCTTTTGATACCATCGCCCATAGTTAGTCAAAACAGAGCCAGTTCCCCCGCAGTACTCAGGTCGTCCCAGCGTGTTGGAATGACAGCGTGGGCACCGTGTATCACAGGTTTTTGGTGGGGGATTGACAAAATCACCCATTTGCCGGGCGGGATTGAAACTCATGAAGATCGTGTGCCAATGTGCAGCAACGGTGGTTCAAAGGAAAGAGTATTGATAAAATTTCATTGCATTTCGTGAAGGGTTATACAGCGATCGCCAAGGAAGGGACAAACATAAAGCGGCAGTGTGTAGTAGTAGTACTTACTACTATGTTCAACCTTAGGAACTTCTACCCCCAATTCCATCATGACGTTGTTGCCCAGGCCACTGTGTAAGAGAAATCGGCGTTGGAGAAATCGGCGTTGGAGAAATCGGCGTTGGAGCGATGCGCGGGAGGGATGGGCATGAGCTACGGACGAGGGGTGGCGTATGCTGTGCAGTTATGTTCTGTTTGTGTGTAAAGGTGTCGGAGTTCATATCATGCCGAATCTCCGAGTCTTCAATCCCAATCTCTCCGCAGGGATCAGACGTCCTCTTGCGAGCGGCCGATTGTTGATTCTCGGCGTGGGATCCTACTGCGGAGTTCAAATGAACCCCAGGCACTGCGAGACGAAGGTTCTGCTCTTCTTACCTCGTCCTCAACATCTCTTACAACTGCCTGGCTCGCTAATGTCTCCCTGAACGTCGTCGGTCATTTCCACTTCATCCTCGACAAAACCACATCACAAGGTGTACTGAAGGCTATTTATGGCTAATCAGGCGTATGTCTCAGGAAACCGCTCGTCTCTCACAGTTCTCCCCGACGTGATCTAAGGAGGCTGTAGTTATGCATCCAGTTACCCGGTCACCGGTGCTGCTCGCTGCCCGGAAAGTCCTTGAAGTGGGATTTACTTCCCTGTTTATGATGAATATTACAGCCCCCAAGGGATAAATGTTCTGATTATAGCGATTTTCTAGGCTAATAATCGGTCGGTCACACGCGCTTGGGTCCAAAATCATGGTTTCCTACAGCTGGTCGTGTGCGACACAACTGACGTCTCTCGAGGAGCTGAATCGCAATCTCTTGGCCTACCAAAAATACTGCTGTATATGGCAAAATAGGCGTTTGGCCCTGCTGCGCAGGGGTGTGAACGATCTTAGGAGCCCACACAGTCGCTGAAGAGTCCATTGTTGAGGATGACCTACTGTATGCTGCTCGATCGTTCGCATGCTCTTTTGCTAGAGCCATAGGGACGTCTACTGGTGAGATCTGAGCCTTTGCGACCGGTGATGGCTTTCTCCTATTTATTTCAAACCACCAATTCAAACATCATGTTCTCGACATCAACAATCGCACATATTGACTGCTTGGAGCGCTCATATGTTCCTGGAAATAGCTGGCTATAATTACTTCTGTCCTCGCTTGGCTGTTGTTTCTAAAATGTTCCCCACTTTGGAGACCACCCTGGGAAGTACTTGGCCCCGTCACCCTCAAAAGACTGATATTCCCAACCCGCAGCTCCGCAGTCCGCTTGGTGCTCTTAGCATTATGGTATCATGAAGTACAACACACGACAGTCCAGGAGATTATGTCGCCATATTGGACACGGATATTCGTGCTTGGTGAATGCCGGACAGAAAAAAATTGTGCGTTTCCCTTCAAGGCAATATCTCTGGTGTCTTTCATTGCTCGAGCGGAGGTGTGGTTTTCATTCTACTCTCACAGCGCGCAAATCCCAATTAAAACGTCTGTATTTCCAGCCAAAGTATTCACATAACACTCGGAACCGTTCGCTGCGGATGCCAAATGCGTGCCTCATCCACGCTTTCTCTACTGCCACGATGTTGCTCAAAAAAACCTTTCGACGAGTGCGCTCTCTGTTTTCTTGGCAGTCTATTTTGATTCTCACTCACAGTAGGTGTAACATGTAGAGGTGTATCGCTGATGCCAAGATTCTTTCTACTTCTGCGACGGTGGAAAGGTTTGGAGCTTACATCTAAGAATACAAGTGGAATTCCGCAGAGCTATAAAATCGGGACGGTCTTTCTCCTCATTCTCCAGTTCACCGCCCGACCGTATTTCTCCCTCAGAAATCAACTCGTCCTCCGGTTTAACAGACCAAGAAGCCACAACCCTCATCTAAAATGCAATTCAGCAAAGCATTCGTTGCGTTTATTCTGTCCGCTGTCCTTTCAGCTACCAGCGCCATTCCTGTACGTCATTATTTCCTCCATTCCATAGTGCTCGTACTTACGCAAATTTCAGATCGTTCCTCAGGAATCCGGCGCTTTGGTGGCTCGGGAGCCTTTCTTCCCAGCCAAGGGCGTAACTGAGTTTGCCGCCCGGCGACACGGCGACTCTGGTGAACGAGGCGACTCCCGCGGCAGACGCGCTCTCGCCCGCCGCCGCCACGGTGATTCTGGCGAACGCGGCGACTCTCATGACCGCCGCCGCCACGGAGACTCTGGCGAACGCGGTGACTCTCATGACCGCCGCCGTCACGGCGATTCTGGTGAACGCGGCGACTCGCACGACCGTCGCCGCCACGGAGACTCTGGAGAGCGAGGTGACTCGCACGACCGTCGCCGTCACGGAGACTCTGGTGAACGAGGCGACTCCCGTGGCAGGCGCGCTCTCGGCCGCCGCCGTCACGGCGATTCTGGCGAGCGCGGTGACTCCCATGACCGTCGCCGCCACGGCGATTCAGGAGAGCGGGGCGACTCGCACGACCGCCGCCGCCATGGGGATTCGGGAGAGCGGGGTGACTCTCATGACCGTCGCCGCCACGGAGACTCTGGAGAGCGTGGTGACTCCCATGACCGCCGCCGTCACGGCGACTCTGGCGAACGAGGCGACTCGCGCGGCAGACGCGCCCTTGGCCGCCGCCGCCATGGCGATTCTGGTGAACGCGGTGCATCTCATGACCGCCGCCGCCACGGGGACTCTGGTGAACGGGGGGATTCCCATGACCGTCGCCGCCACGGAGATTCTGGCGAACGAGGCGACTCCCACGACCGTCGCCGCCACGGAGACTCTGGAGAGCGCGGTGACTCCCGCGGTAGACGCGCCCTAGGTCGTCGCCGCCACGGGGACTCTGGCGAACGAGGCGACTCGCACGACCGTCGCCGTCACGGTGACTCTGGTGAGCGCGGTGACTCTCATGACCGCCGCCGCCACGGAGACTCGGGAGAGCGCGGTGATTCGCATGACCGTAGACGCCACGGAGACTCTGGCGAACGAGGAGACTCGCGCGGCAGGCGCGCTCTCGGTCGCCGCCGCCACGGAGATTCTGGTGAACGCGGTGCCTCCCACGATCGTCGCCGCCACGGAGACTCTGGTGAACGCGGTGACTCTCATGACCGTCGCCGTCACGGAGACTCGGGAGAGCGCGGTGATTCGCATGACCGTAGACGCCACGGAGACTCTGGCGAACGAGGCGACTCCCGCGGCAGACGCACTCTTGGCCGCCGCCGCCACGGCGATTCTGGAGAACGAGGCGACTCCCATGACCGCCGCCGCCACGGAGACTCTGGAGAACGGGGAGACTCTCGCGGCAGGCGTGCTCTTGGTCGTCGCCGCCACGGAGATTCTGGTGAGCGCGGGGACTCCCATGACCGCCGCCGACACGGAGACTCCGGTGAGCGAGGCGACTCTCATGACCGCCGCCGCCACGGCGACTCCCATGCACGCAGATGATTTAGTTGTCTCCACGGATTTCGTACAATTTCTTTCCCCTATCATGTCCTTTGTCTCCCTCTGAAGTACCCTCACTGTATACGTACCGGAATCGTATTATTTATTCCGTCGATTTAGTTAAACGGAAATGAAACATCGGCTATGGAGTTCAAATCTCGTAGAATACAACTGTGAACCACAACACTTGCATATACACGGCTTGGAATGCATTTTTGGAAAATTTACACCTATATTTCAAATAATAATTCACCATCAGAGACGAGTAAGATAACATGGTTTGTCTTGCACTGACACGTATTGCAAAATTATATCTGAACTTGACGTCAAGCTTTCTGTAGGACATTGCACCTCAGTGAATAGGGACGAGTCACTACTTCCTGTCCACGACGACCGAGGCTGTAGCATTGATGGACCAAGCAGAGCTGCCACTTCCTCGTCCTAAGCTTACTTACCGTCATTGTGCTTCTCGCTAATGTATACCAGTACCTGAGTATAAAGAAGGGATTCTTCGAAAGACAACCTCAGTGTATAATACACTCAACTAGCCCAAAATTATTAGTCCGCGTTGGACCCCAAGATTTACCATCTAACTAGTATTTCATATTCAAGTGGAACACCCCATATCAATATTATTAGGAACACCAAGAAACATGCGTATATTGAGTGTAGAGTCAGACAACAAAGTGCATAAAGTGTAAACTGGAAGTATCGATTAACTTTTCACGTCAATCAACAACCTGCTGGAACGGTCGTGTCGTCGTTATGGCTCGCAGCATTGACACCGAGACCGCGGCTGGCAAATGCCTTCCAGAGTATACACTTGTTAGCACCACCGAAACGATTAACGTCTGCCTGGATCCATGCATTACGAGCGGTTAAGACTGGAAATAACAAGTATGAATTCCTGCTCAACCTGTATGGCAGAGAAAGATCGGACGTACATGTAGGATTGCAAGGTTGAAGTGGCAGAGAGTCAATGAACAGATGCATGAATACTACATTTCCTTCAGACGTAGTGGGATCCGTGCGAGCAGTAGCAGACCACCCGTGGGCAGCAACGAGCGCAGCGTACACATTGTGCAGTATGTTTGCCCAGACCTCTCCAATATCTGTCGAAGCGGTCAGTCACCTGCTGATATCACGTACAGTGAAGGTACGCACCGTGGACCTCGGTCAGCGTCTTCAAGCTAGAGTAGCGCAGGGGATTCACAGTTGCGGACGTCGAGTACGGGTGTGAACGGATGCCGGCAGCATCGGCGGTGACATATTGACCGAGAACATAGTCCGGGACAGCAACGGAAGTTTTCTCGTTCCAGCTAAGCAAGTGGATCAAATATTAGCGCCAAACTTTTTATCCACCATCACATCGGACGACAACGCACTTTGCCATGGTATCGGACCATCCCTCACCCATGCCACCAGCCTCGGTGGTCTGCAGACAACGACCAGTTCCACCGCCAGTCATTCTGTTGGTGACGCCGTGGGTCATTTCATGCGAGACAATATCGTTTTCAAGGGCACCGTCCCGTTCGGGCTATATTGAAAATGGGGCTTTCAACATGTTATCCATATGTCGAGAAATATTGACGCACAGAAGTTAAATCCCACAAGAACATCCGCATGGCTCCGGATGTACCACTGCAAGTAGAATAGTTAGCAACAGAAAAGAACACGGCATCCTTGAAATCGCTCACTCTGCAGGAGTAGAGAAGTCGGCGTTGTCTGTTCCGGCAGAGTTCTGGACAGATATGGTAACGCGGTCGTTGCCCACGCCTCCCTTGCCGTTGTTGTTGGTCTGGAAGTTGAAGGCGGACTCGGTGAAGCCGTAACTGAGAATAGAGTCAGTTGCATTCATGGTGGAGCCAAGGCGTCAAGCTCACCGGTACGTCAAATCGTGGATGGTGTTAACGATGTAGAACGCGTTGGTGCGCGCAGCGTCTACATTTACTTGCGTTGTTGGAGCAGCGGCAGCGTTTTGGGTGAAGACAAAGTTGAGAGTTGCTGAGGATTGCGTCGTCACAGCTGTCGTTGCACCCTTGAATGAGACGGCGTTGTTCCCAGAAGTCGTTCTAGATAAAGTGCTAGTAAGTGCCCGAAAAGTATGAATTTGAACGTATAAGTAACACTTACGTCGAATTGGCTCCACCTGTGGAATGCCATCCGAATGGAGAAGCAAGAGGATCAGCAGGATCAACTAGAGTCTGGAATCCCTGAGTGAGAATCTCCTTCTGGATAGGGAGAACGAGATACTGTGAATGTAAGTCATGTCAATGTTGGTGTGAAGACAATCTCGTTGGCGCATATGAAGGCTCACCGAGGCCTTGGTCACAAAATCCACAAGAGAGACGAGCTCATTGGCATGGGCATCGACAAATGCCTCAACCCAAATGCCAGCAGCCTCATCGCGAATTTGCACAACGTGTGTCAGCACGACGCTGTTGTCGGGTTTGACGAAGAACTCGAGGGTAGCTGGGGAATCGTTGTATTTTCCACCAATCGCCGTCTCTGCCGTGGCGATTGCTTGTTGGACGCTGATAGTCGGTTTACTGGGTGCAATAGATTCTGTTATAAATGAGCAAATCAATATGATGATGTCCTATCTGATTTCGACATACTCGGAGTGACAAAAGATGATCCGAAAGCTACAACCTTCTCATCATGGTTGAAGGCAACGTTGGCGACGGCGTTGGCGAATGGAATGCCATCCTTAGAAATAAAATATGTAATATCAGTGACTGAAGGTTATGTCTTGGGGAAAGTGGCACATACATGAGTCTGTTTCAAGAACGCATGATGCGCCGCCTCTCCAGTGAATCCGGAGTGGTAAGAGACTGCACTGGGGTCGACAGACAGACGGGTGTGGGCAAACGTCTTTGCTGAGTCGGCGAGGTTAAATGCCGCGCGCCTGAACAGTGGATGCGTGATTCCTGTGTCGAAAGTCTGATTGAATGAACGTTATAGTCAGCTTCGTGTTCTGTGACACAGTGGTGATTTTTCGTACCTCATACGTGCTCGGGGGATTAAACACTTCGATTTCGAGGTTGTTGGCAAGGCTGCGAGTACGGTGTGTAGCGTGCTTCGCGCTCGACGTGAGTGGTACTGCTCCAACGCTCGACGCATAGACTACGGCCAGGAATACCGAGCTGAAGAACTTGTTGAAGGAAACCATGTCTGGTAGTTTGGACGAGTGGGTACGCTTGAGACACTGGATTTCTTCCAACTGTCTGTCTTGTCAAAGCGCCTCTCTTTATACCGCGTTTTCCTTTCAATTTGGATTCTCCGAAGAAAACAGATCGAGCCCAATAAGTCCATGGCTTGATAAAGAGAAGGCTCTTCGATTGAATAAAGATGGCAGAAGCAATGTGGACCGGACCTATCATTTCTGCAGCTTATTCGATAGCCGTGAAGTCGATGTGTGCCACTCTTCCCGGAGACCTCGCCGCGAAGCTCATTGCTGCGTGGCTGCTACAAGTTCAACATGAGGGACGATTCGTTTTAGGTGCTAATTTTCACAGTCTGATTAGCCTCATACGAACTCATGTGCCCCAAGAACCAACTTGATCCAAAAATACTCACATTCCGGCATTATATATGGCTTGTAGAGACGGAATCAATTAGATAGAGAGCTGCTGCAGTGCCACACGATGTTTGTTTATGGCTGCTGCATCTTCGCGGCTGGATTTCGACATCGTTGGAGAGTATCTGAAACGGGATGAACAAGTATCATTTTTAACTGCAGAAAGACAAACCTTTCTTGCCGAAAATGCTGTATATGAGCGAGTGGTATTCGCAGAACTCACTGTTGTTGCACTCGATTATTCGAAGCATTGCCCCAATGATCTCCGGGGAGGCCAAGTTCTAAAAATAACCAAGCTTGGCGCTTCTTGGCCTTCTTGGCGCTAAATCGGTGGAGGCACAATTTGACGGGGACGCAGACTCCGGAGGCCACGGTCGGGTGGCTTATCGGTGCTTGCGCCATCCAATTTATCGTGTACATGCAGTACAGTGCAAGTGACCACCGTCTGTAGGGGTCTGCATGGAGGATATGAGCTGACGAAGACTTCCGGCCTGACTGTTGATCTTCTCGTACCGAATGGCGTCGGTCTCGGATTGCCGGACAGCAGAGGGCTCTCCACGCGGAATGGTGAGAGAATCACCAACACGAACACATCTGCCAGGTGGTATCTGCTGTGGTCTTATGGAGGGGCATGAAGCCTCATGAAGCTCGGACAATACCATCACCCACTCGAACATCAGGGCAAAATTGGCCCACGGGCATGTCTCTGGGCAATTAACTTACACGCGTATTTGTATATGTACACAAAGAAAAATACATACAGAAAGTGCAGCACAAGTTTGACTAATCATCGAAACAAGCTCCTGAGTTCAGACTCTACGTCATCCGGCGTACGCTTGATGTCTAAAAACAAGATACAAGTCAGACAGGCGCCGAAAGTTTGTAAAACGAGGACATACACTTCTGTGGATCTAAGAGACGAGCAAATCAAGTTAAGTCAATGTAAAAGGAGAGAAACATGAATGAAGACTCACTCTTACTAAACTCCTTGTCCTTCTGCTTTTGTGCGAACCTTTGGAAAGCAGGAACAACGAGCATGACGATTTCGTCTGATATGTCCGCACGTCCTTTCGGATCGTCATCGAGAACCGGCGCAAACTTGTGCCTTTCCACCAGTTCATCGAACAGGTCGAAAAAGCGCGTGAACTTCTCCTTCGCGGCTGCTTTGTTGGATTTATCCTTCGGATCCTCGGTAATGGCCTGCATCAGAGGCGAGAAGTTCAGGTCGAAGTAGCCTGCTTTAGCCGTACGGTATGCCGAATTGAGCGCCTCCGAGGTCTGCGGTGACAGTAAAGCAAAGATGGCGTCGTCCCGCTGGATCAGCAGGTGCTGGCGTAGGTAGGATATGTTGTTCAGCAAAAAGACGGAGTTGAAGGGCGGACGGCGCGCTGTCTTCGAGATCGTGTTCAAGCTGTTGATTGCCGTGGTCACGATATCGTCTGCGAATTGTGCGTTCAGCTTGTCAACATGGAAGAGAGATGTTGGCACTTACGAATGAAATGTTCAGTGATGCTACTGTCGTCATCCTCTTTGTTCCCTTTCCCCACTTGTACGCCCTCACCCATCTTCCAATTTCCGTCACCTAGGGCATATAAGGCCGATTCTACTGCACTTTGTACCACGGGTATCTTTTCAATATATGTGATTGTCTGGAGGCTATTTAGTAAACCATGCTTGTCGATCGAGTGAGAATACGCACCATTGTTGTGAAATCCATCAATTTGACGTTGGTATCCAGACCTTTCGTCAGTGCACCCATCTTGATGTCCGCCAGGAACTCGGGAAAACTGCGCAAACATAGCCCGCGCAAGCTCTGAAGGCCATCCTTCGGCTCGTTTTTCTCTGACTTGTGGTCTGAGCCCCGTCGAGAGAGAATATCATCCCAGTGACGTTGCAGGGACAGGAGGCCTTCGTATGCAGACAACGCCAGGAAATTATATTTGTGCAGGGACTTCTTGATTAGCGTGATGACTTGAGTAAGAATTTGGTGGAAGAGGCCCAGGATGGGCGTCATCAGAGTGCCGTATGCGGACGCAACCATTTGCGGGCTTGAAAGCGGGCTGAGTTCGAGAAGTAACTTGTATTCTTCCTCAGCTGTCCCCAGCATCAATTCCACCCATTCCCGGAACTCGCGGCCTGTTTCCAGTGGATCGACGCTCTCCGCGCGGGCAACTAGCCGTTTGCCTTGTCCTTCTAAACATTTGACACTCCAATTTCCTCGCATATCCGCATATCCCCTCTGTGCATCTTTGAGAGTTGATAGAATAGCTGGGGCCGCTGGATGTGACGGATGAGTCGCGGGGAGTGGAAGTGTCCTCAGGAACTGGACGACAGGCGACAATGTCGGAAGAAGGGACGATGGGAACGAGCTGATCATAAATCCAGACCCAGGCGCAGGCGTTGTCCCCGATGATCCTTCTGCAACGACTTTGGTGTAGAGCTGTGTTAGTTTCTTTGCCCCTGTCTCTACTAAGCGAGCCTGGAAGTGGGATGAAATAGATTCTACGTGACTGTCTGTGAAACACTTACGATTTGTACAAGATCAGTGTCAGACGCATTAAATGCGATGCTGCTGTTCAGGCGTTCCAGGGCGTCCTTGTATATGCCAATTTGACCCGGCTGGGGACTAAATCAAGGTCAAGGTACGAATAACATGGACAGGGAATGTACTGACCCGCGCAAGATCAACGATTCATCCGCTGCAATATCTTGCTGATTATTCGATAGGTCTTCGATTCTCGCCAACGTTTTGTCGATGTCTATTCAAGTGTCAGCGATATCGCGTGCGCACAAAGCACAAAGTACTTGCTTCCCCTTCGTCGGTTCAGGATTTGAGCCGTAGTATGGAGAGGTAGTATAGATTTCTCAAGCTTGGCAAGCCGTGCATCGAAGCTGTCCAGAATGGCTGGTTGAGTGAGTGCACTGCAAGCCGAACGGTGTGTGTTTGCATACTGGTCATCCGTTTGGATATTTGCCGCGTCTTGTTCAAGTTTTGCTGGAGCTAGGAGTTTTTTGAGTTTTCGGTAATACAGGTATACGATTGTATTGGTACCAGCTCGATTTCTGCCGTCTCATCGTCCATGTCGTCGTTGAAGTAGTGAAGAAGAGAAGGTTTGTTTCAACCGCGCTGTTGTAGCATTGATGATGGTTGCCGACCGCTTGCACGGCCCGGGATGACTAATACTAGTTTCTCTTGAATCTGTCGAACCAACCTTCGGTACCTTGCTTGTACCCATTTTTTTCTGCCTTTGCTGCCTTTTCAGACAGCTGGTCTATCGGGGGGAAAATTAGGAATCAAATCATCATTCTCAATCTCCTGGATCCCCATTGTACAAAATCGTCCTCGTCCGTTAAAATTTCCCCAACCCCAGCGTCATAATGACTCTTTCGTGGAGGAACTTCATATCGCAACCGAATTCATGATAATTCACGCCCAAACTCTTCAATATCTCCTTGAAAATCGTCGAGCATTCGGTTTGACTCTCCAAGCTTCGAATACCGTCATCGACCAACCACTCCGCGACAGGGGCCAGGAGAATGACGATAGTGTCGGTGGACCGGTATTTTTCGAGAACTTTTTGGAAATTATCGGAGGAGGTGAGGAATGCTTTTCTGGCGTCAGCTTCTTCTTGGGTCTTGGAAGTGAGTAATGCGTAGACAATTGCGTCCATTGCTGATCTATCAAATAGACGAATTGGCTCTTCGAGTTCATCGAGCTCTTGTTCGCGATGGAAGTATGCATCCATGATATCTTGTTGCATCTGTACCGACGAAATGGTATCGCGGGAGTATCCTTTGTCCTTCATGACTTGCCTTGCGACCTCCGTCACATATGCTGTCTTCGGTATACCAAGCTTCTGCGCAATGGCATTACAAAGCGTCGTTTTTCCTGTGGACTGATGATTCCTTCGTAAGTTTCCACAGTGAGTCGTGGTGGCATCACTTACAGAAGGGCCTACGACATAAATTGAAACCTTGCGTGGGGACTTGGGAGGCATGCTAGCTAAGTCTAGTGCAGGGCCGGCGAGGACGGTGGTGCTCACGCCGGCACTTCCTTAAACCTGTGATGTTCAATTAGAGTTTGACCCGTTTTATCCCAAATACCTTTAACCAACTTTTTAGAACCATTACTGGCCAATAGCAAGACGCCTCTTTGTAAAGCAATGATTTAACTTCCAGTCATGCGACCACTCACGCCATTTGCCTCCCTCAGACTCACACGACGGGCGCTTAAGTTCATCGATCTAGACCTTGCCCACCTCTGCTCCTGCTCCCGCTCCTCACCCACAATCTTACCCCATGAGGGAAATCACACTCCATGTTCCGACGGTGGAAGACACCACTTGGGAATTCAACTTCTCTGCCTCAACACTGACACAGCCTCGAGCAAGACCTAATGTGGTTTTTGGAAAAATCATCTCTCTCTCTATCGAGGGCATCATCTTGCGGACGGGAGAGTTTCCTTCCAACAGAGTTCTCAACGCTGATGACCCGAGCAAGTTCGTCCTCCTCTCCATCGATCGAAGGTTCCGGTTCCCAGAACAGCCTATGAGAGTTGCTGTTGAATATCTCCTTCGCATGTTCAAGAGCGGTGTACGATTGAACGGAGTTCAATATCGATTCTATGGCCATAGCAACAGCCAGCTGGTACGCTTAGGACTCCTATGAAGTTGACCAAAAGGCTGATTGTTCGTACTTAGAGAGGTCGTTCCTGCTTCCTTCGCGAGGCGAACACGGACGCTGAACTAGATGATCGCATTTATCAAATGGGGGACTTCCAGAGAATAATGAATGTCGCAAAACGTGAATTATATTGGTTTCTTTCTTCGATGCATTTTCTCATAATTCGAACAGGCGCGAAACGAATTGGGCTTATGTTCTCTTCTGCCCAAATCGATTACAACCTTGACCCTCGATTCATCGCCGACATACCTGACATCACTTTGGGCGATGAACTCTTCTCTGACGGATGTGGACTCATGTCAAGGAGGTTGGCAATCCCTGTGAGCAAAGCGAAGAGGATAATCTTTCGTGGGATAAGGTATACTCCTACCGTATTCCAAATCAGGTACTTACTCAGTCTAATACCATGATGATATGCTCAATATGATCAGATATCTTGGCTATAAGGGCGTACTCATGCTTCACCCCCCATTGGATCAAGCAGGCCAACCACTAGCTCAATTTCGGAAAAGCATGAAAAAGTTTAACACCACCGCCGACCGTACTTTTTCTGTAGTCGGTCATTCAAAACCATACTCATTCGGTCGGCTCAACAACGATATCATAGTCCTCCTGTCCAGCTTGGGCGTATCGGACGAGGCGTTTCTCCTCAAACAACAAGAGTATTTCGATTGGATTCGGGAGGCTTCAAAAGACCCCGTCAAGGCGGTTGATTTCCTTTCCGCGATGGATCATTTCCCGCTCGCAGAAAAGGTGCTTTTGGACGGCATAGACAACGCTTTCGTCAAAAAAGAGATACGCAGGCTTCAAAATGCAGAGGTCAGCAGCTCGCGAGCTGAAGTTACTGAGAAGTTCAAATCGCGCATCATCATTCACAAATCGCGGAGGCTCTACGGAGTGTGCGACCCATTTCAGGTTCTTCAGGAAGGCGAAGTGCACATACGGATAACAGCCTCCCGAAAAGGACCGGCAACTCCGATACATGGGGACGTCATCATCGTTCGGAATCCGTGCCTTCATCCTGGTAACTTCTCAATCTTTGCAATCTAGATTATACTCTAACAAGCTTTCTCGTTGCTCACAGGTGATATTTTGAAGCTCCGGGCAGTTCAACATCCTCAGTTGTCCCACCTCGTAGATTGCCTTGTATTTGCCACCGTTGCACGTCCAGGGCATAAAGCCGCTCCTTCTATGAGCAGTGGCGGGGACCTTGACGGTAATGGCGATATTGATATCGTGTAATAGTCCACAGATCTCACTTGTTTGTCTTCCCTTAGGTGACGAATTCTTTGTGTGTTGGGACAGTGATATCGTTCCCAAGGTGGTTTCAGAGGTGAGAGACGCACACACACGTATACGTATTCAAATCTGATCCGTCGCTATCTCATAATTCTCGCTATGATTACAGTCTTACGACTATCCCGGGAACAAAGAATTTACTCAAAAGAAAGTGACGCGGATGGATCTTGCCCAACATTTCGCTTCATATAATGCGTGAGTCTATACGACCTATGATGTTTGTTATAGACCCATACTATGCTTTACAGATCTGGAGTTGCCAGAGTATCGGCACTGCATGCGAAGTGGGTACGAGTCAGTCCCCTGGGCGCCCTATGTGTCCAATGTCAGGAGCTTAACGCGCTGCATTCTCAATCTGTCGATGGCGCAAACATCAAAATACCAGAACGACTTGCTACTCCACCGGAGCCGGCAGAGGGCACGACATTCATCCTCGATAAACTCCAAGAAGCTTCAGACGCCTTCACCAAGGAATTTACAGAATCTGCCTCACGTCGAGCAGAAATATCCACCCTTAGTCGAGACGAAGCCGAGATCCTGCTTGGTCAACTTCTTCGAAGCCATCAGACATCAGTCTCGGAATTTGAGCTTTTCAATCTGGCGTACCGACTGGCTACCAAGCATGGCATTGATATTCGGCCATACCTCGCTCAAATTGATTTTTCGGCACTTACCACAGTCCAGAAGCATATCATGAGCTCTACGCTTGAACTCTCCGATATCTCGTACCCCGAAATTTGGAATTCCTTCGTCCGATCAGATATTCTCACTGCGAGAGATCTGTATCAGAGAAATCTAGCTCAGCCATTTTCGATTCAACGTTTGTACTCTTCTCGCACTAGCGGGCTTGTCACATTCTTCGAGTATCTCAAGATGGCCACACAGGATTACACGCGAAAGGTGGTCATCATACAGGTGCGTACTGTTGGAGTACACTCTTATCTAGTGGCGTAACCGTTATTTGCAGACAGACAAAAGGTTTTCTGTAGGAATCTTTATGCGCGGGGCGATTCCATGGGAGGAAGATCCAGAAGTAAATAATAATATCGTCGTCTGTTCTTTCTTGCCTCAAACGGCTGCCACCATGGCTACCCTTCGCCCATGCACATCCGGATACAGATTGCACTGCAGTGATTACAGGCTACAATTATATAACAAGTTTATCAGAGACACGTTCATCTTTATCAATCGATCCCCTTCAACGCTATCCAGTGAAGTGACTACAAGTATCGCCCTTCAAAAGATCTCGGGAACAGTTCAGCAGGTATATTTTCTGCCCCATTTTTACTGGCACTTACTAAAATATGTCACACTTCCTTGAATAACAATGCAGCAACTCGGTCGCGTTAACAAAACGCCGGTCCTTGCAATCGAGATACATGTCGTTTCCAACCGGGATCGCGTCGCTCATCAATTATTTGATTTATGGTTTGAGCAGTGAGTGCACCGTCTATATATCGGGATAAATCGTGTTAAGTTTGTCTCTCAAACAGTGTCCCAACCGAAGAGCATGTTCGACGATTCCAACGCATCCCCGTCCCGTATCGTTTCAACACTATCAATGACGTTGACTGGGATTCCGAGGAAGCTCGCGGCCTACGAGATGTGTTCTATCGCAACATCCCTGGCATTCGACTCTCATCAATCAAACTAAAGCATGATGAATCTTCCATGGCTATATGCTTGGAGAGGAAAATGATGCCTGAAATCGAACGAATAATGGCATTTTCAGTCAAATACCATGCAGATATCGAACTTTTTCTTGTCTTTGGCCATGTAATTCGTCAACAGCCACCTTCGCTCGAGTTTATTATTGAATGGATAAGAAGATATCCACCTTTAACATTTTCCCTCCTGCGAGCATATCCTCCAGATGCCGAATTACAACTTGCACCCGAACTCGAACCAATCGCTGATCACATTATTCGCAATATCGTACGCTCGGCGAACGAAACTCGGATAGCAGCGTTAGTCGCGCTGGAGAAGATAGCCAAGTCAATCGGGTGGTTGAAAACAGACACTTACATCGACTTGCTTATGTTTACAGCAACATCTGTTCGATCAAAGCAACTCGTTCAAGAAGTTCTTTTGGTCCTGAATGACAGTCGCATTCAGTACTGCCCAGACTCAGATGCCGCCGCCACAACGTACGCACGCAAACACGCTTTGGGTGTCGCTTTTGATCGAGCGGAGGAGGCAGCGGATGAATGCCCATGCAATGACGACGGAAAACCGCGTAAAAAGCAGCGAGTAGCCCCTAGTCACTCGACACTGACTTTTGGGCCAGACTACCTAGAGAATGGCGAAGTGATCGCCACTATACGAATCGATGCTCGCTCTTCCATTCGCCTTCATTCCCACGTCCGCCTGCAAGCTGCATCCAAAGCAGAGAACCAGTGGATCGAAGCACCAATTATGGATGGGATAGTTGTTCAAGCGTTGAAAGGAGAATTAAAAATTGCGTTACACCACCCCGCCCCACCTGAGATGGAAAGTATGGACTGGAACATATACGACGCCGGGACTACTGGTGAGTTTTATATCAGTTGCAAACAGTATTCGTTGATCGTAATTTTTTAGCAACGAGCAACGCAATGATGGATGCCATTCGCAGACTCTTAAAAGAGCGACAAGAATGTTGCGCATTCTATGGACTGATTGTCGGTGATGGAGAAGCAGTAATTGACGAAGAGTTCGAGCCATTGGATATTGAAATTGCTGATCCAGAAGGCTTAAACGAGAGTCAACTAACGGCGATGAGATCGTGGAGGTCATCGCTTGCCTTGATCTGGGGCCCTCCAGGTAAGTAGTGCTCTACTGATATTGCTTATGATACGTCTGATTTTTGATACAGGGACTGGCAAAACCACCGTCATTGTGCAGATTCTTCGAGATATCATCAAACATTATGCAAAGCCGCCGAAGATACTCATGACAGCGTCAACACATAATGGTACGTAGGTTCATGTCCATTATAGCATCTAAACCTAACACTTCTTACATAGCTGTGGATAATGTTCTGGAACGCTTTATTGCGATTAACGAGGCCGAAAATCTCCTTGCTGAAGAACAGATACTCAGAGTAGCAACTGACCAATCGAAGGTCAATCCGTCGCTCCAGGATTTTACTATCAACGCTCGCGTTGGCGGAGACATGAATGAGAATAACAAACTCTTTAAACAAGCTCAAGAGCGCGTTGAAAGAGCTGTTATTGTATTTACGACGTGTGCGGGTGAGTTGAAAGATGAGAATGCGACTATCGTGTAACTCTGAATATTCCTTCACGTCCAGGAGCTGGACTGGGCATCCTACGTAAACCAGATTTTGACATCGCATTGATCGATGAAGCATCTCAGATCACGGAACCCTGTGCCCTCATCCCCCTTGTCAAAGGAATAAAACGAGCTATAGTTGTGGGTGATCAGTGAGTCGATAATTAAAGGATTTATCCAAACTATCGTTAAATGCTTTATGCAGCGTCCAACTGCGTCCAACGGTTCGAAACATGGGGAAAGTGCTGCAATATGATGTCTCCTTGCTGGAGAGACTCTACATAAATCCTGAAACGAGGTTACGGCTTTCCAAGACGATGCTCGATGTCCAGTATCGCTCACCGAGGGAACTCAATATTTTCCCTTCCGACGAATTCTACGAGGGTCGCTTGAGAACACACGAAGGCAATGCCCAAGTCTCAAGTTTTCTCTCACTTTCACAATTTCCATGGCCGACTCGTAATGGAATGATTATCCCCACGGCTTTCATTCAATGTAACGATGAAGAGGATATGGGCGGTCGATCCAAGAGCAATGAAGGGCAGGTAGAGGTCATACGTCACCTCATTCCTCTTATCGCAACGCAGAGGCCAGACACTGCTCCCGATCCCAGGATTGAAAACCTGAAAGTTACTGTCTTGTCGCCATACACCAAACAGATACAGTTACTCCGCCATAAATTGCCGTCGTCTATCACCTGCTCAACTGTCGACTCGTTTCAAGGGCGAGAGAGCGACATCATCGTATTTTCCACTGTACGCTGCAATGCGGAGGGTGACGTTGGGTTTCTGGACGATCCGAGACGCCTGAACGTGATGTGGACGCGGGCCCGCCTTGGGCTAATTATTGTCGGCGATTCGAAGACGTTGAACATTAACCCGCAATGGAAGCGCGCTCTGGACACATGTACTACGGTGGTGCTGCCCACGCCACAAGGTTGAGGAGGTTGGGAATGCAAGTGCACCTGCTCTAAGGTTGCTAATTGTGAATCCGAATGTCAGTTCCCCGAAGAAACGAAATGGAATATATTGCTTATGTTGATGATACAGAATGTGCACAAATCGCGAGATTCCCTGGATGTAATGAGCGTACTTGTATATGTGGAGGTGCCTATAGAAGCGTTGTCTAAACTAGAGGACGGATCACCCGACAGCTATGTACCGTTTACTGTTTAGCAATCGGCATCAACAGTGTCATCATCGACGAATCTGTTGTTAGCTTTGAGCCCAAGTCCACGGCTAGCGAACGCAGTCTGGATGATGCACTTGTTGGCGCCCTTGTAACGGTTAACATCGGCGGTCAGCCAGGCATCGCGTGCTTCGACAACTATTGCGGACCGTGAGATAGATCAGATAAACGGATATGGATTTCATGCTCACAGGTTGGGTTGCAGGGCTGAATAGAGAGTGCGTCGATGAACAAGTGCATGTAGACGATATTGCCCTCTGTGCCGTCGGGATTGGTCAGCTTGTCGGCAGAGAATCCGTGCGCGTCAACGAGCGCGGCATAAACCTGGTGAAGCATGTTCGCCCAGACCTCCCCGATCGCTATTCAGATGCGTTAGCATACAGCTTGAATTTGAAGAAATTCAACTAACAGTGTACTTCGTCGGCGGCCTGCAGACTTTGGTACGTGAGGGGATTGGTGGTCTTGGACACGGAATAAGGGAACTGCCGGATGCCGGTGACGTCGTTGTCAAAGACGTATCCAGCCATAACATAGTCCAGGGTATTTTCAGAGACCTGGTTCATCCACCTGAGAGAGATCCGCTGAGTAAACGCTGCTATGAATACCAGGCAGAACTCACGAAGCCATCGCGTCTCCCCATCCCTCGCCGAGGCCACCAGCTTCCAAGGTTTGCAGGCAGCGGCCCGTTCCTCCACCCGTCAAGCGATTTGTGATTCCATGGGTCATCTCGTGCATGAGGATATCATTTTGAAGTGCACCATCACGACGAGGCTAATCCCGCGGGAACATTTCAGCGCAATTTCAAAACGAGGGATGAAGAAACAAACATACATCGGTGATGTCCCAAATGAACATGCGGCAGACACCAGATTGACCACTGTACAAATGAAATTATCAGGTCTAGCTTCGTTGACCAGGGTGGATTAATGACATACTCAGGCGGGGTGGCGAAGTTAGCGTTGTCCGTGCCGGAAGGGTCCTGGATCGACAGAAGCACGCGATCGCTCTCTTTTCCAGCATTGTCGAAGTTGTTCAGCTGGAAGTTGAACTTGTCTTCCGTGAACCCATAACGATAGGAGAAGTCATGCATGACGTTGAGGACGTAGAAGCCGTTCACACGTGCAGCATTGAGATTGGTCGTGTCCGTGGGGTCTAGGGTGTCGTCGTACTTGTCGTTGAAATTCAGACCCGATGTGGTCTGAGCTGTCACACTCTGGCCTTTGAACGCAAGTACATTATTGCCACTAAAAAAGAGTAAGGTCAAGTCAACAAGGACAGTATTCGGCACACACGAAGTAGAGGTAGAATTTCCGAATCCGGCGTCATGCCATCCAAGTGGGGAAGCAGTCAAATCAGCAGGATCCACAAGGGTTTCGAGGCCATCGGCAAATGAATGTTTCGTGGTCGGGACCACAGTATACTATATATCAACGGTGAATACGCTGAGATTGAGACGGCGAAGACAGACGCACCGACGCATCAGCCACAAAGTCGGACACAGACAGGATCTCGCCGCTGTGGGCATCAATAAATGCCTCGTACCACGCGCTGGTCGTCTCGTTTTGGACTTGGATGACGTGGGTGAGTGCAATGGAGCCGTCGCTCTGGACCAGATACTCGAGAGTCGCATTTTGGCCGTTATACGTGGCCTCCATGGTGTCCTCGATCTGCGACAGCACGGATCTCCACGAAACAGTAGGTTCAGACGGGGCGACGTTGGCTGTCAATAGCGTAGGTTTAGCGGGATATCAGCGTTCTGCCCTGGAAAACCCACCTGACGCGCTATCGACAAAGGAAGAGCCGTACGATATAACTTTGTCTCCGCTGAAAGCCACATTAGCGACGGCGTTAGCGAGAGGAATGCCATTCTATGTACAAGTGCATGTGAGTAACGACAGCACGCAGATTGTAGGTTGGACGTACGATGCTCTGCTTGACATATGCCACCTTCGTTGTACCATCCGTAAACCCAGACTTGTAGACAATGTCGCTAGCGTTGATTCCAAGACTGCTCACAAAGGACGTCGCAATGTCTCCCAGAGTTGGGCTTACGAGCGAGGAAGTGGCCACCGAAGGAGCATCTTCAAGAGAGAAGCTCTGCAAAGCGATCAGTTACTGAAGGCAAAGTCATATAATCGAAGAAAGTCGACCTTGAACGTGTTCGTCGGGTGATAAGTGGATATCTGAAGGCCGCGTTTCCCAATGGTGCGAACATGGTGGGTCCCGTGCCTCTTATACACCGGCCAGGGTGCAGCTTCGGTACGGGTGACAAGGAGCGCAGCCAAAATAACAAAAAAGGGGCTCGTAAAGGCAACCATTTCCAAACCAGTGTATTAGGGACTTGAAGGAGCAAAAGTCACGACCAAGCGTGTGGTGAAATGAAAACAAGAAAACAAAGCAAAGGTAAGGAAGAACGGGGAGAGAGAGAGAGGGATGGGTCGCCGCCTTCCGTGGCGCACCTTTATGTACACCATGCCACACCCAGCAACAGGAAGGCGTTCGGCTTGGCTGGGCTTGTTGGTTTTCTTGGACGCGCTTGGCAATTGTTACCACGTATAGTTGCACACATCGTTCTCTGGGCAGTACTGTATACATCAGAGCAAGAAACAAAAGACGTAGGTTAACTTACAGGTATACGCAAAGGAGACAAATGGAAGGGAGTGGAGGGGGAGTGGAATAGAATGGTGACCGTTTGGCAGCCGTGTAACTCGCTCGCTCGTGACCGGACCTTCCGCGAATGAATCTGGGTACATATATCAGGTTGTCAAGAATACAGATTTGCCCGGTTGATCGTCCAAGCAGAATAGCCTAGTAATTGCGCAGCACTCGAATAGTCAGGCTCATGACATACAAAATCACTTTAGTGCATAGCAGCAAGCGTTTCGAAGAGACACAAACCTATGGTACCGGTACGAGTACTCGGCCATCCACCGCGCAAAAGAGGCAAGATCGTAACACTGCGCAATATAGCTGTTTATTCCAATAGAGCTATGGTCAGGGAGAGTGACATATTAGATACAATTATTCAAATAACATAACCAACTCTTTGGTGTAATGAGCGACCAGAGTTTTTAGACGCGACTAATACGACACACCATAAATATACACTGAATTCTCCATTCATGCCTTTTAGGCTTTACTATGAATCTGGATCTAGTCTGGGCTCTATATGCTGTTCTCGGTGAGGACCTGGATTTGAGGCTGCTGCGCCATTTGCACCACTCTAACGTACGCGTCAATACACATCAAAATAGGCTACCACGCCCGCGGGGATCAGTTAACACTCACCTGGCGAAGCTTTGCGAGATGGATCTTCAACGTCTCCGCATACTGGTCGAAACCCAGCGTTCCCATTGCATAAAGAATATCCTCTCCGCCTATTGTCTTGCGCTTCTCAAGCTGGCACTTCTCCGCTGCCTCAGAAGTGATGAAAGAGATGAATTCTGAGACGCATTCCTGTACACATTCTTTCGCGTCTTTCGCAATTTTGGCGGTAGGCGGCACGGAGGCTTTCATTATCCGAGAGACATTGGCTATCTGGTCATATACATTTAAGAACCACTATGGCGCAACAAAAAATAGGACCCACAGGAAGAAAGCGATCCTGTTCTCTGTATTCCCCTACCTCCTGCTCAGTGATGGGCACCGGTTCCGGAGGGTCTTGTGCTGCTATTGAAAGTGATCCATGATGACTTTCGTCTCTAGGAATGATGGGTTGCAGAGAGTCGGCCATGTATCTTCAAGAGCCACGTCAGACTCGTAGGCGGTCGTCGCGGTATGTTGGATTTAAACTAGTTACGTTGTGAAGTAAAGAGGCAGGTGAGAAATCCAAGAGAAATCGCATTAACCAGCTTGTTCGGTTCGGATCACGTGGATAAAGCCTAGGCCAGCCTAGGCCCAAGCTGCTTACGGCAATGTTACGGCTCAGTACTTTATTTAAGCGCCCATTTCACGCCGCACCTGAGGGACCTGGTATTTATGGCCACATTTATTCCTTATGACACCCACCAACACGATGCTCCAGGATTCCCCGGGATGTCAGATTACAATAACCAGGAAAACGTGGTAAAAGTCTACTGGATCTACCTACAGGATGCTACTACTTATGCTCAAACTATGGTACTTGGATGAAACTATGATGATAACTAAGCTGGCGTTCCACCACGACGCTCCCACAAAGCCGTTAATTACAACTGCAAACTATACTTCCCGAGGAGAAGGAGGAGGAGTGCGCCGAACCAAACTGTCCAACTTGACAAAAAGCTCTTTGCCCCCTTGGTTGTCAGCGCTTTCTTCGAGCCATTGTCGAGGAATGCAACCGCGTCTGGGTGATACGGCATAGAGGGGTCAATGTGGATCTTGACCTGGGGAAGTGGGTGATTGAC
Organism: Hypholoma fasciculare; assembly: GCA_016801325.1. Lineage (NCBI taxonomy): Eukaryota > Fungi > Basidiomycota > Agaricomycetes > Agaricales > Strophariaceae > Hypholoma > Hypholoma fasciculare. The sequence continues at coordinate 33,965 of JAEKIV010000345.1, forward strand.
TGGATCAACGTTGTAGCGCTTAGTCTGTAATTGACCTGCGGTTAGGACATAGGACGACGTAAATGAGGATTCGAAGACTTACAATCAGGGACCACCAGGCCTAAAAACACATCAAAAAACGTCATGATGCATTTAGCGTATACTCTCGCTCATCAGCTATGAAATGACGTACGTTTCCTCCCATTCCGTATGGGATGTTGAGAACCAGTTTGCGGATCGCTTTGTTCTTCCCAAGAACAGGGTGGTTCAAAACCTCTTTAGCAGCGACTTGATAGTCATCTTCAGATTTCTTGAGCTCGCGTCTGATCTTGGCCTCTGCCTCAGCGGGAGTCAATCCATCGTTGCGTTGAAGGAGAGTAAGGATGTTGTTCGTGGCAGTGTCAGTGAGGAATTCCCTAATTAAAATCAATGTGGTCAGGCACAATGTCGGACGAGAAAGAAAAGAGTGTGTACTTCGTGTAGCTAATGAGATCGTTCGTGAAAGCGATGTGGACTAGGAGATAATTAGCGTGCTATTTATCAACAATTAAATATTAATTGAACTCACAGCCGGCTATGTCCTCCAGGCGCTTAATTAAGGGATGAGCGAGCTCTTCATCGGTGAGGTCGATACCGGCAGCGTATCGCAAGCATGCCCACATGAAGTACTGAGAACTCGTTAATTTCGGAACCAATGAGTTAAATTAGAGTTACTCACTGCTCCGACGTTGGTACGGCGAGCACCAACATACTGGTCGAAGTTCTCATAAGGAATTTGACCGTGCGAGCTAGTTAATTATAAACAGTTCGTTTTCAGCGTTAGTGGATGGATGAGGACCGGACGCACTCGAAGTATTCGTGCGTAATCTGAACAAATTGGCGGAATGTCGATGGAGTAGAAGTGCGTTCAATCGCTCTCCAGCACTTGTCGATGGCAAGCTCGGCATAGTTGTTCTCCGGTTTCTAGAGTTTCCGAACGTTTAACATCCACTGGAAGAGAGAATGGAAGCGAAGCTCACTCTAGAACCGGCAGTGAGGGCTTTTAATATTGGGAGTAGGTGCAAGTTGACATGTCGGTCGAGGTCTTCGTCCAGGCAGAAAAGAAGAGTGACGAGACGGCAAATCCACAGAAGCTTCTCGCGCTCGCCGAAGGGGAAGCCTGAGATTTGTTTAGTCGATACACCCGGAATCGAAACAAAGGGAATCGTACACATAGACGAGAAAGGCCCAAGCTTGCTGCTCATGAGATATTCCCGTAGTTCTTTGTCGTCGAACTGCCAGTTTTCTTCGACCCATTGATCGTTCTCTGCGCGATGTAAAGAAATGTTGTCTAATTATTCAAAGTGTGCGCCCATACCTTGCTCGAGCTTTTGCCAATCTGGATGGTCGCGAGCGAGGGGGAAACTATTACCGAACAAAAGCTCTGGATTCGGTCCCTTCTCCCATTGCTTGAGCTCTTCGACGGTAGGTGCGTACGACATTATGCGTGTAGACGAGATGGCTAGCCTCACTTGTGGTGCTTGCTAGACGCAGCCTCACCGAGCGTTAAATATAAGTAAACACAACGGCCGTACGTTATCAGAAAGCCTCTGAAGCGATGTTAAAGAGGCGAATTATTTGATTTATTGTGGTATTAAATAAAGGAATAATCTGCATGTAACATGACTATCCTCAGCGGCCGGTTGCTGTGAATCTGTGAATACTTTCCCAGGCGGTCTGACCAGCGGTCCTTACGTCAACGCCCCTGTTATAGACGCCGGGCTCGGAACGTGCCCGGGGCGTGCGCAACAAACGCGGAGATGCCTGGAGATTCTCTTCAGTGCCCACCGGCACCTTGAACCGGCAAAAACGGATCGGAGCGGGCCAGAAATGAACAAGTGCTCGCATGCCCGGCGCCCAACCCTGACTAACAATATTACTGCGTCAGCATAAAGAGATGAGATAGGTCATTTTTAGAGACGTAGGAGCCTGTAGGGAGAAACTCTAAATGCTATTAAGTATATACCATGGAGTTAAGTGTACAGTACGGGAATCAGAAAAAGGTGAGAAGTAGTTGCATTACACCTTTGTAAGTACAACTTTCATAGAGCAACCGCCGTGATCGCATTCTCCAGGACTGATTATTCAGAGATGCAGAATCCGCGTGGGTCGTTTGGAGCAGCTTGCTCTATAGAGGGATAAACAGTAGGATATTTCATTACTTAGCATTCATTTTCACCGCTTGTTCACCACCGGCAGATATCGTGTAGTAATACTACGCAGGCCTACCCACAGTTGCAGACATAAAACGTCATAAAAAGTAAATTCTAAAATATCAGCACTATATACGTGCTTGTATTTGGCGATAGGAATCATACTTTTTGTGTTTCCCTTAGGTGAAGGACCGGGTTAAGAAGGACTCCGGGAAAGAGCAGCAGAGCTCGCCAGTCAATTTAAGATCCAACTATGTAACCTCCGAACATGACGCTGTTTTATCTCGGCGAAAATTTCTCGTATTGGAAGGCCTTGTGCTTGAACGTTTCTATCAAAAACAGGGTTCTTTGGGTCAATTTTTTGTCCCGATGTAGTCTATTCGTCATTCCGTTGTAGCCCGGGGTCTCCGCTAAGGTTATCAGGATATTTTTAGCGAGGAGAATGCAATCGAATCGTGGCCACTTCGTGGCCCAAAATACCTTTTGCAGCCTCGCAGCCTCAAGTTCTTAGCCTACACATAGGTTCTTTTTCTTTCTGGAAGTTCATCTGATTAGTGTGGTTGGAAGTCGTGCTGCTTCTTCAAGATTACGATATGCCTATCGGATGGCGCCAACGCACTTATAAACTGCCTACATAGCCAAGTTTTTGTTTCCTGATGACTCCCCTCCAGACCAGCATCCTCATTCCTAGCGTCCCTACTTAGTGCTCCGAATATTCCTTATGTTATTCCCGTGGCTATTACTGTCGCTCAGACCCGGGAAATTCAGGTCGACCCTGTGCCCCGTGCCCGCTTCATTCGCACTGCGCACTGGATCATCCTCCGGCTGATTTGAAGCCAAGTTGACTTGCAGACCATACGCGTCGCACAGCCTCTTTCCCACAATGCAGCATGATTTGGTCAGTCGCCTGTCCTGGCATCTCCGACCATGTCAGACTTGTCAGACTTTATTTCAGGTGTGTATTAGTGATGCAAACTTGATTTCCGTTTCTCCATATCCCTATAAAAAAGTCTCCGAGAGAATTGTCATGAGGCGGAGGAAGCTTGTAGTAAGCGCTTCAACTTGCTCGTCGAACTTGTCTCGAACGAACTAATCTTATTCATGCTCAATAGTGCTCAATTCCCTCAGGTGTCGGCGCTTGCCTAGAGCTTGTGCAATTTGATGGTATCAGCAACAATATCAACACCAATAATAAACGTGTTTCATTACAATTTACGTGGCCTTTTTTTGGACTTGGTAGGCAAGCGACATCCCGGCTGATCAGCGGTGAAAATCTACATTGATCATTAAGCCAAATGCTGCTAGATGACACGAAGAACAGGGTCGCGGCCTGGATCATCCCCAATGCTGAGGACTCGGAGCGGCCGCTTTGGTGGAGGATATAAAGTGCGAGGAGACGACTAGCTACTATAGCTCACAAGGTCAATTGACTTTCCACAGCAATGGCTCTCACTAAACGCTTCTCTCTCATCGCTGGCCTCGTGTCTCTTGCGTCTATGGCTAGTGGGGCCAAGGTTTCGCAGAGTCCCCTTGCTACCTGCAAACAGCTAGAGAGTGCAATCTCTTCCGCTTCAGCAGTTTTCTATCCTGGTGAGTATGTATTTCGAATATATTTTGCTTGGCCTGATTCCGTTCCCGGGTAATAGGTTCGGCGGAATATGACGCAGATATTTTCCATGCCTATTCTTCGAGTACTCAAAATGCGACATGCTCCGTTCAGCCCGGAACGACTCAGGACGCAGCGACTATTGTGCGTTCGCCCCATTTTCGTGGCTTTTCTCCGTCTAAGCTCACTTGTGATAATAGTTGAAAATCGTGGGTGCCGCGCGCACTCCGTATGCCATCAAATCCGGTGGCCATACCACAAACCCAGGGTGGAGTTCTACTACGGGAGTGCAAATCTCGACCAGTCGCTTTAATACAGCAGTCTACGATCCGAAGACAGGGCTTGCTAGGGTCGGGACTGGCCAGGAATCCGAGAACGCCTACTCTAAGCTCGAGCCATTTAACGTGTCCATTGCGGCTGGGCGCGTCGCCGGTGTCGGTGTAGGGGGCTTCACCCTCGGTGGAGGATATTCTTGGCTCACCAATCAAGTCGGAGTGTCTTGTGATACTGTTCATCAATTCGAAGTTGCTCTTCCGACCGGCAAGGTTGTAAACGCTACCAACACGACGAACTCGGACTTGTTCTTCGGCCTGAAGGTAGGATCCCATTCCATACCTCAGATAGCCTTTCTGACGAATTTTTAAGGGTGGAAGCAACAACTTTGGTCTCGTCAGTTACATAACCTACGAAACCGTGTTCCAGCCTGCTGTTTGGGGAGGGCTTGTTGTGATTTCTGGCGCTGGAAATATATCGGCTACTTCCCAGGCAATCTCTGACTTCCAGGATCACAACACCGATCCCAAGGCAGCCGTCGGAGTAACATATGGCTTTGATCCGGCTCAAGGAGGTATGTTCTTTCCTGCCCGTATCGAACTCGTTTTTAATCGTGCAATTCAGGACTTTTCGTCTCCCTCTTCTTCTACTACCACGGCCCGTCTCCTCCGGCTGGCATCTTCGACGCATTACTTGCTGTTCCTAGTATATCGTCCTCTCTCTCGGCCACCTCCCTGACGCGCCTTGTGAGTGCTTTCAACGGCCCCGCTATTGCTCCAAGGGCTCTTTGGCGCTCGATCTCCATCAAGAACTACACCGTCCCCGTCCTTAACACCATCGCTGATCAAGTGAACGTATGTCTCAATCATTATCTCTAAATATCCTCAATACCTAATGAATATGACCTTTTCTGCAGACACATGGTCCTACTGTATACAACAACTCCGCTGTTGCGTTTACCTTGGCCGTCGAGCCCCTGCTCCCGTCGATCTTCAGCCACCAAGTCAATGGACCTGCCGCTTACTTCCATCTGGCGGGAAGGTTCCTCGCTCCCTCCGTCGTTGGAATCTCGTGGACCGACCCCACGCAAGACAGCTTTTTCTTCAACATCCTGAAGACTATCGACTCTAACGTGATCGACTTCGCTGCCTCTGCCGCGGGTGGCTCCCAGCCCGTTGAGCCCCCCGCTGGGACCCTCTACCCTAACTACGCGTCGTACGACATTGACACTACTCTCCTCTTCGGTCCCAACAGGCCGATTTTGAGGTCCATCCAGCAAAAGTATGACCCACAGGGCGTCACTAACCTGACCTCTGGATGGAAGTTCTACTGAGGACGGTTCGATTTAAACTGCAATTTAGATAATCATAATCACTCAAATAGAGACGTTATAACTTTCGAATATTTTACATACATACTACTTATGTAGTAGAAATGGACTTGATATACATAAAGCTGTCGATGATTATTTGCGTGGCCGGAATTTCTCTCGCACGTCGCTCTGTCGATGAAGTTATCAATTTTCAAGCCAACATTGAGGTATGATGTTTGACCTGAACATTTACATCTTTGTGGCCATGTTGCCGTGCTGGGTAGCTCTTGGATTCGGTAACTACAGACCACCCATAATGAACCACCGAAATCTATCCTTCAGAGTTGCAATACCTGACTGAAAATAATATAATTGAAATACGGTCCGAAGGCCAATCCCGAAGAGTTTATATCACATCAAAATGGTTGAAAGCACGACATCACCGCGCACAAGGCGTCATCGAGCGCCAGGCCGCGACGTCGCTGTCGGGCCTTGTGGATGAATTCTATTATAAGACATTTGCCCGATTAAATCATAATATTACGGGACGGTGGAATGCTCTATGCCAAAAATGTATTCTCTCTTTTTGGTCTTTTGGCATCTCGACAATGGCACAGGCAACCGAGTCCCTGTTCGATCTGGATCTGGTGCCGAACAACACGGGTGGAGCAAATACCGTAAATCAGGCAGTGCGTACCAATGCGGTCAGTGGTGTTCAATGGCGTGCATTCAATGCAATCGCCTCCTTGCCTCCTCTGTTCAACCAACAGGAGAAGTCTTGACTGGAAATTTACCCGTTTGGGTTGATCACAATGATATTGTACGTCGCCATTTGCTCGAGCATTGGCGCTTGCGACAGCTTTTTTGATAAGTACAACACATGGAGATTAATTGACCTTCGAAAAATTCGGGATATTTACACATGATCTGCGTAGCTTCTGAGAAGATTTAATACCAATCTGTTGAGCTTCGAAAACCTATGTGGAAACACAGATATAATTCAGCAGGAAATTACGAAAATAAATTGACGCAAAATGGATACTCGCAAGCGTAGGTAATTACTATAGTTAAGGGCGCGGAAGAGCATTGTCCGTTCGAGACCATTACACAGTACATATACCTGCCGTAGGGCAACGGAGAGGGAAATATACAGTGAACTTGGCACTGTAAAAAAAATAGGTACCTTAGTTTGCTACCCAAGTAGGACTTTTTTATACACGGGTAGCAAATAATCCCCAGACTGA